>NNCF01127584.1:0-12723 GCA_002313205.1 Laupala kohalensis | reverse complement strand
TCCTCCTCCTCTTCTTCCTCTTCTTCCTCCTCCTCCTCTTCTTCCTCTTCTTCCTCCTCCTCCTCTTCTTCCTCTTCCTCCTCCTCCTCTTCTTCCTCTTCCTCCTCCTCCTCTTCTTCTTCCTCCTCCTCCTCCTCCTCCAACTCCTCTTCTTCTTCTTAATTGGGGCTTTAGGACTCGCCAACATCTAGGTCATTAGAGCCAGTAAAAGAATATCTTTTTTATGCCTGGAAAGTAGAGTGAAGATATAGTTTCAAATATTAGCAGGTTGGTTTAACAGTGCAGTAGAAATGGAATTTACTAATATGATTACAGAAACTAATTATTTCCATTTCATTTAGTAATTTTCTGAACATTTGCTAGGGAAGTATCTCATCCTTAATTTAAACAGTTTGTATCAAATCTCCTTGTCTTTGACTATGTGAATGTATAACATGACGATTGTTAAATTCTAGGTTTTATCAGATGTTAACACTCATCTTGAGGACACGGAGAATAACTTTGTTCAACTTTTGGAATGGAATCCCAATCCAGAAATGACTGGAAATTGAACTGTTTTATTTAAATTTTGGTGTTGGGAGAGATTTGGACTGGCTACAGAAGAATAAACACAAATGAAAAACTAGTATGTAGCTGAACAGTACAAGGTATAATTCTTTCTCATTGTAATGAAAATAAGTTTAAAAATAGATAGCTGTGAGTATTACATTCTCTGGTCATTAGAAGATGTGTTTTATAAGATAATACTTATAATTCATTCAAATATTCCACAAAATAACTTTGTTAAAATTTTGATATTCAGTTTCAACTTAAAAGTAGTATCCCTCTGTGTCATTTTTCAGTGTTCCATAAAAAGTTGGTGTTAATAAAAATAGATGTTGAGAAAAATGGATATGGGCCTTACCACTAAAGGATGATTATACTCAATACTTGCTGAGAACTCTCCACTTTGCTTGCATGAATTTAGAAATTATTCAAATGTTATTTTTACTCAATGAATAAAAGATGAAATGAAATTAAAAATAATGAAATGAATCATATAAGCATCTTCTCGTAACAGGATAATTCTATGCTCCTATTAAATGTGTACTCCATTTAACATGTTCACTCATTGGTCGCTCCAAAATGTATTACACAAGTAACAATTAAAGTGAAGATAGTCATTGCTGTGGGTGAACATCGTTCACTTGGTTTTGGGAGCCCTTGGGAGTTATTCATACAAATAATGTAAAAACAATTAAGAATATGTTCTTTTGATATTATAATATAAGCAAAAATTAATGTAGTTTCCTTGATCGAAACTAGACAATATTACATTCCTTTCATAATCGTTGGAGTGTCTAGAGGTAAAGGGATGTCTAGTAACTGGCTTGTGTTATATGTAGAGTTCTAGAATAAAAAGGAGTGATACAGGGGAGCCATTAGACCAATAATGAGTTGCAGTTAAAAGTGTGGAGAAGCAACTGAAGATAGTACAAAGAATGTGTATTTTGAAGTTCAACGGATGCTATAGCACAGTTTCAGAAAGTGTACTAGAAGTAATATGCCTTTAGATCTATTTATAATGCCTTTAGATCTATTTATTGTTGAACTGATGTATTGAATGTTAATGAAAACAAGAAGTGAAATATTGGTGAAGGGGATATGTTTAATGTGACAAGCAGGTGGATTTTAACTAACATACTACCAGAAGCTTGGCAAACTTGCTGGAACAAGGATACTGTTGAACAATAAACAGACAAATACATTCCAAATGTGCAATTTCAGAGACTGAACAAAAAATGGGTACAAAGTGAGAATTGACCAGAGCAGGCGTATTGGACATGGAAATTTTTTATATTATTTTCAGAGAATACAGAAAGTTGATGGATTATGCATTTGTGAATAGGATAAAGAAACTATGGACTGTATATAGTCATACTTTCCATCTGCATGTTCACAAAGTACAGAAAAATAGGGTCATTTTATTCGGTACTATGGACCATGTAATTTGGAACTGTCTTGTATGATGCAGAGATGTTATACGATTTCCTAAAATGAAGTACAAAGGTTTATGGAAGGACATGGATTTATATATACTAAGGAGAAGTTCAATAAATATTGTGAATATGAATCAACGATTTGCTCTGAGAGAGACATATTTGAGAGATAATTATGACAAGCATATCTGAAGTTTGTGCCATATTCTTAGTAGTAAGGAATGATTTTCATACCTGGTGGGCATGATACTGCTGAAACAAGAGTTTAAAAGAAGATACTTATGATAAATAAATGAATTAATTGTTCTAACTAACAATTAATTAAATTTGTTAATTTATATAGTATACTCTGTATAATGACTGTGTAACAGATACAGACTATAATAAAATTATAAGGAAAAGAAAAAAGTGAAAGAGACCTTAGTCAGCAGTACACTGCACTATGTAGGGATAGGATGTTTGCTTTAGTATTATGCTAAAATTTGATGTATTTTGTAATGGATCTTTATGTTTGGTAGGAATGGAAGACATGATCCATTGGAAATTTTAAGTTCAAGAACCAAAATCTCAGTTTTTCTTAGAATGGGGTCAACTCTCTTGGTGAAACATCTCCTTCATTTACAGATGCAGTGTGTGATAACTTCAACCACTCGGAAAATTTTGGAATTCATCGTGTTGTGAATTCCCGAGCAAACTTGTTACCAAAGTTGAACTTGTGTGAAATTCTTAATGGTTAAAGCACAAAATATGGCAAGTCACTAGCTGTTGCCACTACTAAAAGCCATTCAAAATAGTGCAAAGTGAGGGAATAATAAAATCATATAATTAAAAATAAGGGTTAAAATTGCGTTAGAATTGTAGGAAAATTCAAGGGACTGAAAAATATATGGTGAAAAGGATGAGAAAAAGCATATTAAAGGATTATCAAGGCTGGTTTAAACTGTATTATAAGTAGCAATTACCTTTACAAATAAAAAAGGAAGATTTTCACTGGACCCATGAATTAATTATGCATTTCTCTTTTTCAGGTCTCAACATTCAATCTTCTTTAACTCCACATTAAACAATTATTTCTTTGATTGTTTTGTGTTCTAAAATGGGATGAGAAGTATATATAACACACTACTTGCCTAGTGATTTCAAGAAATTGTTATTTGTGAAACAAGTAAAAAAAATTACATGTTTTTCCACATGCACATGCGTTGTTGTATTCAAAAATGTATTCATATCTACCTTCTTGAATATATCATTTATTGTTCCCTAGAATGGGTATTTTGGAAAATACAATACTCCTTGCTTGGACAATAGTGTTTTTGAGCTTTAATTTGTCTACTTATTTGTTAAGAAGTTGCTCATGTTTCAAATTGATTTGTGGCTGTTCTGGCTGTTGTTATTTAAACACTATTATTATGTTGCTGACTATAACACAAAAGTTCTTTTTCCACACTCTCTTTTTCTTGTTATCAGTTGAATGCTTTGCACCAGTGCCAACATATGTTCTACAAAGTACAACATATGTTCTACATTCAACTCTTTGATCTATTCTTCTTTGATTAGATAACAATTAATTTTGAGTACATTTGAAACATAATTTGACATTCACTGCTCCTGCAGTAATATGTTTTGAATTTCATCAGTTTTTTTAATGCTGTATAAATTTGTTATCCAGTTATTTTGCTCTTGTTCAGGAAAATAAAATCTAAAGCTTCCTTTCAATATTTACAAATGTCATAATAAATAATTCAAATGCTTTTGAATTCCTTTATGCCCACCTCACCATATATACTTCAAAAAGTTGAAAATATATTGCATATCAATTTTGTTTATTTTCAACTTCAAAAATCTCAATAGATTCCTTAGATCTGTTATTTGTTTTACCAACAATACAAAACAACACACAAAATATTTGTGCCAATTGCGCCCACAGAGATTGTATAAGCCATCTGTTCGTGGGGGGTATACAATAAATATCTATACTAACAAAAAAAAAGTTTTAGTAGCTATCAAAAAGAAATCAGTTTCTCGAATATATAACATCTTTAGAATAATTAAGCTATAAAACTAACAGTATAAATGTAAATATACATCACATAATCATTATCTGTAATATCACAATTTTGTTTAAAATTTATTACAATAATAAGTTCAAATAAACTAAATTAGATTGATTATTTTAGCTAGAGAATAACATTAGTTAATATCCAACTTTCAATTCTAAATTTAATCATTTACAACCCTGTCTTCATTATCTTCAATTCCAATGGCAGCATGTTAAAATATTTTATTGTATTATACTCCTGACTTTTTTTGTACAGCACTTTATTTATTTTAGGCTACCGGTGCATTTTAAATCAAGTCCCAAGGCTAGACTCAATAAATTCATTACTAAAGTTCCTACAGTTTAATAAAACAGAATTCACTATGAAAAAATGACCTGATGGTGCAAGGCCTAAAATTATTCTCCTTATACTGTACAATCTTGATTACCTTCTTTTCTAGTTCTTATCAAATCACCAATAATATTATTGTAGGCACCACCCCGAGCTATCAGACCATACGAGATAGTGCTATAAAACAGCCCATAGTAAATTGTCTTTAGCACATGTCGGTAGATGTCTTATTCTGTAGAAAATATATGCAAAATACCTAGCTTTCTTGTTGACTAACTTAAGAGGAGCATGCCAACGCTCCTCTTAAGTCCTGGGTTCGATTCCCGGTTCGTCGCCATTTTCACCTGACTGAAAGTTATCATTTAATTAATTTCTAAGAAATAGAAATGTTAGCCAAGCATTCAGTGTACTTCCTGAGTCAAGCATTTCCTTAAGTGTCAATATAGGATTGATTTTGAATTCACAATGGTCTCGGTAATATAATAAAAATCCTTCCCAAGAGACCACTTGAAAACTTTATTTTGGTATGCATAAGTAATTGATAATAATGGCTTCCTGTTGCATCACATAGAGGGCAATTATCATTTCACATTTGAATGTCAAGATCCCAGACTTATCTCAAATTCAAATTTATTTTTTACCAGAAAAAACTAACGTGTAAGTATAAAAATACGCAAAGCATAAAATTATACAAAGTAATGTAAAAACTTGCAGGGGATATATATCCATGCGCATGTCCAGCAGAAGCTTAAAAATATAACCCAATATAGTATAATACATCTAACTTTATAATTAATTTGATGGAAGATTGCCCTTTTCCACAAAATTATTGTATTAAAAAAAAAATATTTGGTCTTAATCCATGTATATAAAAATACACCAGTTAAAACTTCGAATACACACCATTTCTTAAATGTCTCACTAATGACATCCTGATTTAATTCAAACCATTTCTGTAAGAAAATTTTTTTTCTCTATCTGTTACCTGCTTCTACTTTCAGGTTGTATGGTAACAAATTGTAAATTTTTATTGCTATATATTCTTTTTTTTTTTTTTTTTTTGCCTACTTTAGATTATATCTGGATAAGGGTTGTCTATTATATATAGTATTTTTAATTATTTTGTTATAACTAGCCTGCAAGCAACCATAATGAAGAACTAAACTTTCTAAATAATATGTTTTATTGACATTAGTAAACGAATATCATGTAGCCTCGGTTCAGATCCAAATACTAGTTTTATGAATCTATTTTGTAACAGATAATCTAACATACAGTCCATCTTTGTCTGCATAGTAATATATAATTAATAAATAATGACTTTTTAAAACAGAAGTAGTATAACAACAACAACCTGTGTGGGTGTTAGTCCCCCAGCGGGTACCTCCCCAAGTGGTGGATAGGGGAATGCTTGTCCCTTGGGTGGGTACCGGGATCTTAAAATACCCGGGGTGGACCTGACTAACTAGGTGGTAGACTGTTGTCCCAACAGTTATCCTGGGAAGGACCATCACTGCACTTAGGTACAAAGCAGGCCCCTTATCCCAATACCACCCACATTTCTTTCCTTTTTTGAAACCTTTGCTTCCCTCCCTTGCCTTACTTTCTCCTACTCTGTCACCAAGGTATGGTAACCCTTTCAGAAGAGTACCTCGTCCTCCAGGTTGGGGGAAACCTGACTAGGTATGAAAAAAGCAAACACCCTATCATGGAGAAACGATTACGGAATAGAGTTATTATAATGCAGCTGCCTGGGGATCGCCGGGGCACGCTTGGAGCTAGCGCTGGAGTGGCAGCATGCGGACCGCTAGTGGTGCTTTGCTGAGCAGGAGGGCAGGCACTGGGGAACCCGAAATTACTAATGAAGATAGCCAACCAACATCTGAAGGCGTACCTGCTGAAACTTTCTCAGGAAGGTAACCAATTTTACCTGAGACCACATTAGCAGGGAAACATCGAGTGCGTAGGAAATGGAATCGAGATCAATATATTTATCATGCGCACCTATTTAGAAATCACTAAACTCGAGACAGAAATGACAGTCTATAGAGATAAATTGCGTCTAGTTTTCTGGAATTTTTTTTATCTATAATCGTCACGGCGCAGAGAATTGCTAACCAGAGAAGAACTATTGTAAGAAATAAATTGTTACCCGTTGCCATTTTAGAAGAAATAAAAATGGATGTGACTAAAGGATTGATTCGTCCATTAAATGAGACCCAGATCTGTAGGTCTCACCACAGGGAGAGCCAATTGGAGAATGCAAGTGAAGGCACGGTAAGTGTGCATGAAAGCGACGAATTAGTAGAAAACGTCAAGTTTGTGTTCAGTCCAGCTGTACAAGGGAACATCCAACTAAGAGACCTTGGATTCCTAGACAAAAATCTTCAAGAAAGTTAGCGAGGATTTTGGAAACGCTTAATGCGTATGTTGTTCCTGAGTACTTGAATGAAGTGTGTTCTTTTGAGGAGTTGCATAACCTAATTTATTGTACTGCTCTACAGCTGCCAGGTGCAATGATGCAAAAATACTGGAGATTGGGAAGAGGGCTAGACACTGATTGAAAGATGCCTGCATGGAAAAAGAGACTGGCCCGAAGAATTGAAATAAAGAGAGCTGAAATTGCCCGTTTGCAATTTGGCAACAACGAAATATTGTTTTACATAAAATTAATTTCAACAAGAGACCGGCGAACAAAGACTAGAAAACTATCCAAAAATCAATCAAGTAGCAACTTTTTGGTCATCAATATGGTTCACTTCTGCACAATGCAATGAAAATGCTGAATGGCTAAAAGAAGAGGAAGATAAGGCCAAAGGAATAACACCCATGACGGAGCTTTTGATTACCAATGACATTTTGCTGTGCGTCTTGACTAAAGCACATAATTAGAAGAGTCCAGGGAGCGATAATATCCATAATTTCTGATATAAAAAACCTACAAGTCCATAGTAAAATGTTAAATTGTATAAACAACTTCCTGACTAACCCTGAAGCTCTGCCACGTTTCCTGACTGAAGGAAAAACATTTGGTGCCAGAAGGAGAATGTTCTTTAGATCGGCAAATTATCGTTCCATCACATGTCTGCAAACATTTTACAAGTTAATGACGTCTTGTATAACCTTTCTTACTAAATCTACTCTTAGAAGACCAAATCATGAACGAAGAGCAGAAGGGATGCCGAAAAGGGAGTAAAGGATGCAAGGAGCAATTGATCATAGACTCAGTCATTTTCAGGCATGTCCAAAAGAAGAATAGAAAACTCATGTTGTTACATGGATAATTTAAAAGCGTATGACACTGTTCCCATGAAAGGTTGATCAAAATTCTGGATGAATACATTTTTCCATGTACCCTACATGTGGAGAAGATACGTGATAACTTTCGGTCGGGTGAAAATGGCGACGAGCCGGAATCGATCTCGGGACTCCTGCTTTGATCGCAGGGGGAGTAACCGCTATACCACCCGTTCGCCTTCCATAACTATATCTTTTCCACCCATACCTAAACCCCGGAAGACCAGGCGGTACAGTATTCAGTGTGCACTTAATTACCGGAAGTTGCCTCCTGGCTCACTTATCTCCTGTCTGGGGATGTCTCAGGTCTTCCAGGGTTAAGGTCTGGATGGAAATGGTGTACAGTTGTGGAAGGCGAATGGGTGTAGTGGTTAACACCCCTGCGATCAAAGCAGGAGTCCCGGGTTCGATTCCCTGCTCGTCGCCATTTTCACCCGACCGAAAGTTATCACAAAGTGCTGGGATTGTATAAAGTTTATCCTGTACTCGTACATTTTCTGAAGAACTTGTTGAAGATGTTGAAGAACAGTAATCTTTCATCCAGCCACTGAACAGGTGTTGCATACCCCAGAAATACCAATTAGAAGGAATTCTTCAAGGTGTCCTTTGTGGTTTGTTTAGCAATCAACATCTTGAAAAGGTCGGGTGTTGGGTATTTCTTGAAGTCGTATGAAGCAGATCATGTAATCTCACATTTGTCGTACATGGACGACCTGAAGTTGTATGCTCCATCATACGATATGCTTGTGGGACAAATCAAGAGTCGAGCAATTCTCACGTGACGTCAAAATGACTGGGTGTGCATAAATGCAAAATTGTTAATATACGTAGAGGTAAACTTGAGATAGTTTGATTTGAATCGGAGCAAGGGGGCGTATAGAAGAATTGAACAATGGTGAATTTTATAAATACTTAGGGTATGAACAATCCAGGAAAATAGATCATTCCAGCATTAAGAATTCACGTACAACAGTATAGCAAGAGACTGAGCATGTTGTGTCAAACTGATCGAAATAGTAAGTACCTCTTCCAAGCTATTAACCTTACAGTTCCTGTTCTGACGTATTCTTTTGACATCATCGCATGGTCAAAGGCAGATTTAGAGGGTATCATAAGGAAGACTAGGGTTCAACTAAATAATTCCAGAAAGCACCATGAGAAAGCAAACACACTGAGGTTAACTTTACCGAGAGGGGACGGTGGAATGAGGATGACTGATGTTCAGACATTTTTTGAGGTGTATCAGTGAAGCATTTAGCAACTACAACTCAGTGCAAATTGAGTGTTACATCTTAAACACTCAACTGCTTTGCCTAACCGCACCATCGAGGCGAATCTTCGCAAGGCGAGCCTGGCCAAGCTTACTTGTCGCCAAGTTTACCGACAGTATTCAGTCTCTTGCCCACTGCCTTCCAGCGGGGAGACTCGCCCACACCTATAGCAGTCCCTCGCCCGCTGCCTTCCAGCAGGGGGACTCATCAGTCTCTTTACAGCATTCAGTTTTTCGCTCGCTGCCTTCCAGCGGGGGGACTCGACTTCAGGCAGTCAGTCTCTCGGGCTGACACATATCAGTCTCTTGCCCACTGCCTTCCAGCGGGGGACACAGTAATAAGTATCTCACCCACTTCCTTCCAGCGGGGGGACTCATCAACATCTCTCGCTCGCCTGCTGCTGAGCAGGCCACACCTCACCCGCCCGCTGCATCTTTCCATACGGCGGCACTCGTCCGCCGCTCGACTCAACTAGTCAACTCGACCGCCGCTCGTTACCGGTGGCACTCCGGCATTCACTCGCCGGAGCATGGCACTCTCACCACGCCGCACGCAGGCACTCGCCCGCTGCATACCGGGTATTCACCCGGCCGCTCACTAGGCACACTCGCCTAACAGCAGACTCCCTTCCGGGTCATCACGATCTCTTGGGAAACAGTATAATTTCATTGCAGTCTCATTTTCATTACAATATCGTGTATTATTAAATTATTGTTATTGTTGGCAAAAGAGTATTCATAATACTGTTCATTCCTTTCACTCATCACATATTTGGTCCTTCGAGTCATAAGTAAAATTTCCGTGCACTCATTTGTCATAAGAGACAAATTTGTCCGCAGTCTGGTCCTCCGGATCTATTATTTTGACGTGCTCATTTATCTATGCGAAAAAATGTTTGCGCAACTGATGTACAACTCCTTCATAATAGCCAAATTAAAACACTCAGGTTATTTCCATCAGAAGAAGAATAAGTCACCTCTTCATGAGTGTATGTTCTGCAGACCACAAGTGTACTCCCTTGAACTTGGCTAGTAATATTCAGAATAATGGATCACCCGTAGCAACTCAAAAAAACTTGATAAATGGAAAAGCATGCCTCTGCACGGGAGACACGCCACTGAACTGGACCAACCATATGTCGACAAGCAAGCGTTGAACGCGTGGTTGAGGCATGGCGAGCTCTTCCCAGAAACAGAGGTCTTCATGATAGCGATCTAAGTTCAAGTGATAAAAACAAGAACTATTTGAAATATGTCATTAGGGACCCGAATACAAGGGACGATAAATGTAGAAAATGCAAGGAGATACCTGAAACTATCCAACATGTGTCTGCATGCAATGGCCTCGTCTCGTTCTCCTTTCTCCTCTCTCTCGTCTCGCTGCTCGTTCTCCTCTCCTCCCCTCCATCTCATCATCTACCTCGTCATCCTCCTCAAAAGCTCCGAATCCACTCTTTTTATCTGAAAATTTTTGTAATTCCACCATTTTGTATTTGGGACAATAACCTACGTCGTAGTCTTTCGCGCAGCTGTAATGGCGGTTCCTGTCTTTGATCCTCAATTTTATTATTTTATTATGTTAGTGGTTGGCTCCCTTTTTCCCATGTGCTAGCCCTCTGAAACTTGCTCAAACATGCTCCCGGGTCCCTTCGTTTTCACTGCCTGAATTTTATGGTTCTCTTTAGAAATCTTTTTCGCGGTAGTCTGGCGCGACCCTCTTTTGATCCTTTTTCGAATTTTGTGCGACCCAAGACGAGCGATGTCCGAAGAGAGATCCTGCGACGCTCCTACTTCGGTATGTCTCAAGATGTGTATTGTTGTTCAGGGAAAATAATATTCCCTGATATCCGTTCCTTTCGCGGGCTGTCTTTTAGAATAAATTTTGACAAAAGGTTCTTTTTCCGAAATGTTTCTGTGTGTTCCAACTTGTCTCCTCCATTTGGGTGGTACTCGGTGGCGTTTCTTTTTAGTTTTTAATAATAGCAACTTTTATGGTTCTTTTGTATTCTCGAGTTTCTAAAGAACTTTTGGAAAATACCCACTCAGCTCGCTGGCGTGTTTGAACATGTTTCTAACTTATCCTTCGCTGGCTACGTCTTCTGAACTTTATACTTTATTAATTTTCGAGAACGTGGCTAAATAAACACTTATTTAATCTACGGTCTCAATATGTAGAATTTAGGTCGAATAGATCAACGACGGACATGATATTCGCTATCAGTCAACTGCAAGAGAAAGCTATAGACCAAAATAAAAACAAGTACGTAGCTTTTATAGACATCACCAAAGCTTTCGACACTGTCTACAGATATGTAGTGCAAAATCATGGCTCGTTTACTTTTGTTTTTGTTGGGTTTTACGGCTCGTCGACATCTACGTCATTAGAGCCCTAAAATTCTGGACAGGTAGGGAAAACAGTTACGCACTGAGAGCTAACATGACTCTCCCCGCTTGTGGGCCTCGCCGAATGACTCAACCATACCCACTGAAAACCGTCCTGAATTACAATATATCAAAACATACATCAAAACATTGAGGACGAAAAATGAGTAGACAAAAATGAGGAAAATGAAAGATACCCTAACCCTAATAGCGTCGGGATCGAAAAGAACAAGAGGTGACCAAAGAAGGTCAGGAAAGAGAAAGGAAGCAGCCTCGCACAAATGGAAGTAATGTCAGACTCAGCTCGGGGCCCCGTGTTCGTCAAACACGTACTTACTAGATGAAAGTTCCCTGGGGGGTCTTTTTGGTGTCCCTCCGAAGTTTATTGCTTTATACTCGCTGGGGGTTTTACCTCTAGACCCCCAAATAACGGGCTGCGCCCTTGCTAAGGCATCTAGAGGAAGAAAACCTTATTGCTAGATTAAAATGATTCACCGCGTAGATCATCGTACGCCGAGTGCATCCGGTGACACTTCATCTTAAAGCAGAAAATAGGTTTTCGCTGCACTGTATAATTCATAGCAATAAAAATATACAGAAAAAATGCCTACTTTATTATATGTATTTACTATCATGCATTATTTTCAAATAAAAATGTATTGCACAGATGTCTCTCGTAAATATTCCAAATTATTTATCTCTAAACTGTTGGTATACGCATAGCAAAATTACCAATGTATGTGTTAATGAAATAAATTACGTCTAGAACTTGTTTTACCACTGCACTTGGCAACATTGATGTAATTATTACCAATTAATGAAACACCCTCTTCACTTTCTTGTATTAATCGTACTCACCCTAATTTGTCGACGCTGGAAAACAATGTCCTTTCAAAAAATATCAATGTGAAATTTTGAGTCATGTGTTACATTCATTCCCTATTAATTGGTTACCAAATACTTAAAAAAATTTAAACACGTACAAAATGAAGGAATAAATCAAAACAAATTCTCAATAAATACTCAACATTGTATTGGATATTGATAAATTATTATTTTAGTGACAATGCTCAAGATCAACTGTATTCAAGGAGTAAACAAATGGGTCACTTACATGCAAAAAATGCAAGGAGTAAAAGAAATACTTATAATGATACACACAAAAGAGAGATGACTGCGTTGAAACATGAACTAAAATTTTCTATCGTAAAAATTACATAAATAAAGAAAAATACACTCACAGTATTTTGCTGAGTATTTTTGCAATGAACATAAAAAGCAAATATGGTCCATTGTTGAACGTACTGTAAGAAATTCCGAAATACTGAATTTTGTTAAAATAATTAATAAATACATTTAAAGTAGAACATAAAACTGTCGAGAACTATAAAATTACATTAGTATT
>NNCF01127582.1:171319-268591 GCA_002313205.1 Laupala kohalensis | reverse complement strand
CAGTGTTCTCAGAAATATTAATAAATGCGTCAAATGAGCATTGGCGGCATAAGGGAAATTCCGTTTAAAGAATCCATTAGCTAAGCCGATTATTTTCAAGAAGAGAAAGGCCAAGATATTTGTCGGAATGGGACCCATGAATGGAGGCGGAAAGGAACGCTTTTCACCAGGGGAAAGTACGCTGCCTAGTGAAGGGCAGTGGGCTTACCACCCCCTGCGGTTGGTCGGAGGGTGGGCCAGCAGTTGACGACAGCAGGATTCCCGGAGAAAGGGAGTTGCTCAAGTCACGTGACAGAATGAAGACAATAAAAGACAGGTGTTGGAAGAGACGGGGCTGAGACGTCTGATATGTTCAGAGTTGAGTCCACAGATCACTGAGATGTGATCTGGAGAACTGTACCTCGCAGGTAGTTGCGAGTCACTTTTATTTACTATTTGTATAATTTGTAAATGTTAAAATTGTAGATACAGAGGTAGATTAATTTTATTAAATGTATTAAATTATTCACTCTGTGTTTACTTATCCGGGAAACTGGATTGGTGGCAGCGAGAACAACGAATCCTTTACTAGTGACGTGGTAGGTGCACTAGCGACTACGTCATAGTAATATTTAAGTGGCAACGGTGGATGTCACAGTATACGGCAACCAACGGGTGTCACACAATCTGTGAAGAAATTTCGGAAACTAAGAAGAATAAGGCTTCTTGAGGGGAGGAGGAACAGTTTCTTGTCAAAATCCCTGAAAAATTGAAGACATGGGCACAAAGCAGAAGCTATAAGATCGCTATTTAAGGCGTGCACATGCTCAAATGCGTTATGTATTATTTGTCGCCACATTTTGTCCCGGCATCCACTCGTAGGTCGTCATTTGTTTTGTTTTTTTCAACTTGACACTAATTGCCAAGCGTGAAAATGAGCGTATATATATAAGAAAATAATAGAAGATATAGACCTCTATTCTCAACTCATTCAATTCTCAACTTCAGTTTCTAGGCGAAAATTTGTGAGTTATCAGAAACACAAAGTTCTTAACATGCGTACACACTTACTACATTTCATATCACCGCAAAAATTTGAAAAAAGACTCTCCTGAAGACAATTCGTAAATATCTGGAAAAAAAATTTCTACTGACTTCAATACTTTCCTTATACATTCTGTGTAACTGGAAAGTAATTATCACTCAACTGAAGATGCAGAAACACGCAATGGATATTGGAGATCCGATATTTTCTTTAACAACGTTAATTACCCATTTACTCTCTACACAATTCAATGGTTCTGATACCAAGGAGCGTCTAATGGTCGCCACGGATTCAATGAGTGGAAATACTCATTGTCCGCGATAGCCTTAATGTTAACTAGTAGAGTATCACCTTTCGACCAGGAAGTTGTTCTGGCCAACGGCCAACCGCTCACAGTGAAATAGGCGGACCTCCCTTAGCCTGACGAGGAAGTTGATTTCATACGTAATCGATGATCGAACTCGTTCCTGAATCCGATCGCTCCATGTAGGTCGCTCACATGGGTGGTCAATGATGCAATATTTGATTTTATCTCGCGTGAAATCTGATTTGGCATGAAATTAAATTTAGCTCGTTGAGGAGAAATTATGAAAAAGATGTGAAACCTATCCATTTTTTGTTTTAAATGCAGATGAGTAAATAATTTCTCGTAGGAGAATCTCGCACGAATGTGAAGGATTCTATTAGCTAATTAATTATCTAATCAGCAAATGAAGTTGATCAATTAGTTCTCAATAATTCAATGGCGAGGTGTTTCTTGAAGTAGAATCCAGGTGATAATTTATTGTACTAGTTTTTATTCATTTATTTCAATACGAGTTCTTTCGCAGGCTTTGCTTCTTCATTTCTTATAACTAATTTACGAGAAGTGATAATGCCAGGGATGTTCTCTTCTTGAAATAAATAAATAAATACCGAAGACACTAATTGTGTTCTTCTCATGTACCGTAATAGCATATTTGAGACATAAATGAAAGAGGTTGTAAGTTATTTTTTCCGGGAGAAACACTCTTGCTGGCAACGCTTAATGTTGTAGTAATCGGTGTAAGTGCCTTCTGTTGATTGTTTAATTACTATGATGGTCAAAAGTTCGCGGTAGCGTCTATATCGTTGCGAAGCTAATAAGGGTACCGTTCTAAGTATCGAACTCCATGTCGTAAGGGTCATTTGACGGTTGTGTTTGTCGTCGTTTAGCACCAGTATTGTTTACATCCTGCCATAAACGTCGAATTTTAATTCTTTTGATTGAGTGACATTTAAAAAAAATAATAAACTGATGAAATATGATGAGTGTAAAAATATTTTATTAGGATGATACTCCTTGAGAAATTTCTTTTATAGCGTACTAGCAGAACTACCCGACGATGCGCGAGATTTGAAAAGTGACTTAAAACAATAATTACAGGACATCAAATAATTTAGAACATACAAACAAAAAATTATACCGACATTCGAAAAAAAACTTGTACTGAAAATTGATATATTTTACCCTACAGAGGGTATTAACACACCTTTCAACAGGTCTGGATTTTTTAATCTCATTTTGCCTTGCGTTTCCCGGAGGTTCTTCAATAACATTGCAAATTTATATGTTAGTTTCCATATTTCTCTACTTTTATTATTATTTAAATATCAGGAAGACAACTGACAAATAGACACACAGTTTTCAGTACAGTATTCTAATATGAACGTACGAATTATTTTAAAATCCAGGCAGATGGAAAATACACTTTACACCGAATGTTTCATAAACGAAGCGCGGATTCTACAGAACCCTTTAGTTTTCATTTCCCTTTTATGTTATGTACTTGAAAACAATATTTCACAGCCTTTATATAATTTTGCTTCTACGATTAGGATACTTAGATTTTGCGATTAGTGGATTGTACGCCTTACATAACTCAATCGAACTCTGGCGGACACATAAGTAAGCTTCATAGTCAACAGTCATACGAGTGAACATTACGAGAGTACGACGAGTGAACCTACAGTTTGCAGACAATTTTAATTGCTGTTGTTCTCTTGTAATTCATCAATATTAACCATACTTTTCATTTTACTTGCAATAACGTTTATGAAGTGTTCTTTGAAGTTTCAAAAACTTTCATCAATTACTTTCTCCTATTTCCATGCAACAGTCGTTCCAAATAATTCATTTTTATTTGTATAGATTACCTATTCCTCATAATTGTAGGTTTATAGTGCAGTGTGCGTTGTGCAATATCATTCGGGAATATTGGTATTTTAATATATTTGTCACTATTTTTTCACTAGTTTGTCGTAACGTGTGTTAAAATGATGGATATTAGACGTGTCACGTACTATTTTGAGTCTATACGCGGTACATGTAACGTTTTTTGGAAATCATGTATGGAATTACAACAAACTTCATATTTTAATTATTTAGTATTTACATCTGTTATAGCAAAACATCTTAAATTGATATAAAATTTAATTTTTCAAAAGCAACATTAGTTGTAACATCAAACAGGTATTCCGTGATGATTTTTCCGAACATTTTCATAACCAATGATGCCGTTAAATTGATTTTTGTATCTCCAGAAAAATTAAGTTTTTGTTACTAAGAACGTTTTCCATTTACATGCCTCAATTTTGTTCTTATGTAGCGTCATATCATATTTATTTGATTCTATTGACAATTTGAGGACCTTTTTTCTAAAACCTCGTTTAACGAATTTTCCAATAAGCGGTCACGCGGGTTGTAGACATCATTCCAACGTTATACATTGCACAAGAAGAGTGACGTTTGCATCATAGTGCTTTCCGAGGAGGCTTGAATGATCGGCTATACCGAATTAAAAATCCTTTACACAAATGATGTCATGTGAAAATCAACATCTTTGTGATTTTCACATTACATGCGTATAACATTATCTGTAGTCATTACATTATCGAACAGAAAACTCGTTTATGGATGTTGTAGTTCTGACACCCCGAGTGTCGTTCTGCGTCAGATCTGCCCGCACGAACGATGTCGCTTTAAAATATGATGAGAGAAATGGATTTTCGCCTCCACCTACATTCTAAAATTAAGAGTATTGCAAAATATAGAAGGTTTCAACTGGAAATTATTTATATATTGAATGAAAATTGGAGACTGGTCCGGGATTCTTACCCGGGACCTTCAGTTTCGAACCCCTGTCCAGCCTCCCATTTTCATTCAGTCTAACATCGTAAATGTTATCACTATTTCAGAGTTTATGTGTATCAAGTGATTTTTTAAATTAATTTCTTATTGTTGGATGACGAGTTAACTAGAGAGAGTGAATTCCAAAATTTAAGTTGGAGTCATTTGTCTATTCAAAATTTTAGAATTTCGTATCGGTCATGTCTGAAAATAAGTATACTTTTGTTATATAATCACTTCAATGCTTGACGGCTATATTCTTCTTGTTTTTGCAAAGACTTGAAAAGTTCCATATGTGCCATAGGTGAGGTCGAATTTCGTTGAAAAGTTTAGAAATGTAAAACCTGATGGAAACAAATCATGCAATACGGCGACACTGAACGTATGAAACAATCTAACATTCAATTTGCTACCTGTTGTATTCTTCTGCTCTTCGTAGACAAATGAGCTGTTTCAAGACCCAACATCCATTTCAAGTCATGAATCCACTTCCGTGGTAGCATGGATATCAGCATCATTTTTCAAGTTGAATAAACCAGTGCAAGCAAAACAATAAAATAAACTTGTCCCTTTCATTCACTCCGTTTTGAGGGAAAACAAAGGGAATTTGGCAGAAAGAATGATCATGGAAAGAAGCTTATATAATCTTTGTATGCTCATCAGTAATATTACCAATCACGTTTCCTCACAAAATTGTTTTCTTGTAATCAAGAGTCAGTAATAAGGAGGTGATGGGGTAAAATGTAATATGGCAGACGACAGTCGTATAGCAACAAATGCGTGTCAGGACGAGGGTGACGGTGTTGTGGGGTTCGAACAGAAATGTCGATTGGAAACATGAAGAAACTCTGAGTGAAGCAGGTGTAGAGAATCTTACACTCAGATTCTGCTGCATATTGTCATACAGATATCTACTGCTGCACAATCACTACCTATCACCCCATGTTATTTACATTCTTGCACACGTGCTATATGTGAACAATCGAAGACATTCTGTTGTTTACATATCGAACGCCACATATCGATGTATACGCGTACCGCCAAATATCGATGCAAGACCACATGAACATTTGTTTACTCAAAGAATAACAAATAATTTACATGTTTCTAGCTAAGAAATGAAGTAAGATTTCACTAGAACCATCGACAAGAAATAGTAACTTCGCTGATAAGAGATTTCGAGAACAGTGACAAAAGATTCTCCCGACAACCAAGATTACCATGGTGAAATAAGTTGTTTATCACTACTAAAAGTGAGTCTTCGCCCAGCTCGCGTACGAGGCGCCACGCTCATGTGCTTGCTTACTGTCTTCTTAAGAAATTCAGTCTACGGCGAAGCCGACCGTATCGCAAGCTCCTACGACGAAGTGATTTCCGTCCTGCGGCTTCGTGCCTGATAGAACTCTATGCTACTTCAAGATTCTGCTGCAATTCCGTATTCGTGAGTTACAGCAGAAAACCTTTTGAACTTTTCAGGAATTATCTGACAATTATCTGATGTGCCTTCCTATTGTGGGTACTTTGTATTTTCTTCGTTTCATGTTACTAGTTTCAATTCTACGAGCATTTCAGTATTCAGCTCTGTTTTTCATAACGAATAAAACTTGTCCTTTTATTCCTGATCTCTTTACATGTTTATTTTGAATGGGGATTTTCGTTGTAGAACAGTACAGCATTGATCCTGTGAAATAACGCGATTCAACCATAACGACCCCTACAAAAAAGGTGAGAGAATTACAGCCATAACCATTACTAAATGCCATGGTACAATGAACGATTTTATAGAAAAGAAGCGTGGGTTGGAAATGGATGAAAGCGAACGTTGATTGCGAACACAGAAAGTGGATGACGTGGATTTGAGCTTACGGAGTATAGAGAAAAAGCTGGATGAAGGTTTGGAGTTAGTGAGATGAGATTACTTGTACAATGATAACAAAAATGGTTCAAGGAAATGTGGTGAGAAAGCGGGAGACATTGTTATTGAGGAAGACCGGGGACGGTACAGAGAAATTAAAAGAAAATTTAGAAGAAAAAATAAAGAAAGCATCAATGAAGGTAAAGATAGATACCATTCGGGAAACTGCGAGAATAGATGAATTAGTTGTTTTGAGAGAAATAGAGAGACGTAAATTGGAAGGAGTTTTGAATGAAACGCCTGGTATAGCAATAAACAAATATAGCAAAGAAAAATCCGCGTAAACATAGGGAATAAGGACTTTTTCTGATGGAAATTTCGAAGGGGAGTAGCAAACGGTGTTTAGAAACGACAAGAATGGTGCATAGAGAGAAGGCCAGAAATGAAAAACAAGAAAATTTGATAATGGAACTACCACCGGATTTGCATAAGGATGTTATTAAGAAACAAGGAATAAATGGAGAATTCAAGAGCTTCGGAGCAAATATTATTTAACCCCACTTCGTTGCTATGTCACTAAGTTTGGCACATTGCTGCAGTAAGTCGAGGAAAAGTTGAAGTTTGTGGGCATAGCGGTATTGATGAACGTTGTGAATTTTCGAAATTGTGATTAACGCTCGGAAAAACCAGTATGCATAAACAGTAAAAGAAAGAGCATGCCTTCAGAACACTAAGCATTAGACAGTGAGTTCAGCACATAGAATAATGGAATATCATACAGATTAAAGCAATTAAAATTCTGCAGCAAATCATACAAGTTAATGGGGTTGAGAAGATATATGCAAGGTAAACAATAGGGTGTATCCAAGAACAAGTAAATATACGAGGGAAACCAGCTTACCTTTCACTACGACATCAAGTAATTAGACATCATAAAATTCCTAGGCAGCGATGCATGTAGTAAATACGATAGTGCAAATCACGTTTGTCGGGAAATATACAAGTAGCCAAAGAGTATTCATACAAAAAGGGGAAATCGAAGTTTCGTTCATAAATATGATATAAGGTTATTAGTGAACTAATAACCCTATATATTAAAAGACTGCTAAATATATTAAATGAATTTCAGCATGTGAACGTATTATACTGAATGGATTCGAAAGCTCGTTTTAAATTATGAAGAGATAAATGTACAATAACAAAGGGGCGATAATAGTAAACTTTGTGTTGGACAATGGTTTGCATAACATCTGTCGAGAAATCCACCGATGGATTTATATATATTGTCGGGTCAAGAGATTAATCTATAATTAATTTGACAATAAGTAATATATGGAAGGGAGCACGGTTAACAAAATGGCAAATAACAGGAGTAGAAAGACCACGCGAGTATTAGTACGAACATACGGGAAGCAAAAAGTTGTGATGAAAATCTGTCAATGAAGAGGATAGTTTCTTCAAGATAAATTTAAAAGGATACAGCATAAATTACAGGAAACGATAGGGAAAATAAATACTTAAGATGATATGGAACAGGCAATTGAGGATATGCAGGTGACGTTTTTACGTGTTCAAGTGTTGAGGAGGAAGAAATCGCCAGGATGCGGTAAGATATCCTACGAGATGATTCACGAAGGATTGAAGAATTTAGAAAAGAGAATGCTACAGATTTCTGATGCGTGTATCTGTTTCAGATATTTTCAAGCGCAAAATAGTAGATATTAATTTCCTTTTGAACAATAACAAGAGTAATCCAAATACTACCACATCCTGTCGACACATTTCTTTGTTGCCTTCCTTTGAGAAAATACATGATCAACCTATTTATCATATATTTTCCTAACGGAAGGATTGTCACAAATTTGAGGAACAAATAGTAGAAAAACAATATATACATGATCGACAGTATGGTTTTCAGAAGAACTATATTATGATACAACACAAGAATTTGTTTTGTTTTTATCTATTGAGGAATGTAATTGTTACACTACTTTAATTCCTAATGTTTGGAAGATAATATTTTTAATCGTAGTTAGTATTCTTACAGTCGAAGAAGGTTGTTAACAATGTAGCTTCACTAATATTATGGGAGATGAGTGCACATGAGAGGTCACATTAACTAGTTAGACCTCACACTAGGTATTACTTGCTGTTTGTAAGGATGTGAGTAGATGTGAAGAGTGATTGTGTTTTGGGAGGAGATTGTTTGCAGAATTGGTGTTGTGAGTGGTATGGGATGATATGAATAATGTAATCATCTTTCAGAATTGTTAGGTATGTATCAGGATTTATATCTTGTTTTATTTTTGTGTCTCGGTGTTTTGTAGTTTATTGTATAAAGAAACAACACTCGTTTACCAGCTGTCGAGGAGTGAACATTGTCCGCTGTGCACTTCCGCGCAGTCATTTCCATGAGCTTATCTTAAATGATCTCGTACCTTATTCGAAGCTATGTTTTCATTTACTAATATCATCTAGAAATTATCTTGACCAGTTCAGATCGCAGTGCCGCGCTAGTGCGTCCTATTTCGTGTTAACATTATTTAATCGAGTGTCTAATATTTTAAAAACAATTAGAAACTGCAGTAAAACTACACAACTAACATTGCCGACAATTACCAATCCGCTTGCCCCGACCTGGGGCATGCAGTAGCAGTAGGGATGCTAACAGCTTACAATCTTAGCCCGTAACACGAGGATAAAAGCGGCGCTCGGCGGCGCTTCTCCGTCGATCTCAACCAACGTAGCAGCCGAACCACTTCAAGGACTTCACTCCGCAACAGGGCAAAAAAGAAGAATGGAAGACAATGAGACCGAAGACGCAGCTTCTGAAAATTCTATTACATCCCAATCGATTGCAATCTCAAATAGGTATAGTGTTTTAAGTGATTTAGAAGAGGAAACTGTCCTTAAACCTACTCCACCACCTGTTCATATCCACAAACCGCTTCCCATATTCGTGCTCAATGTGGAAAACTACAGATTGCTTTTGCCAGATATTACTAAAATCATAGGTAATGACTTTTACACGAACATGGAGAGATATCCGTGCGTGTCTTCGCAACTATATCGGATAATTTTAGATTGCTCATAAAATTCCTAGACTCTAACAAAATTAATTACCATACGTTCAGAGATCCTAATAGTGCAACAAAAATGCAATAATCAGGGGTATAACTTCCGAGTTCACAGAACTTGAAATCAAAGAACCCCTTGACGACAACAATCTCACGATCATTAAAGTAACCAGACTGTATAAGCGGGATAGATCCCCAATGCCCCTGTGTGCCGTAGAAGTACCAAATAATTAAGTACCCGTCAAAATATTTGAACTTAAATTTCTTTTGAACTGCTCAATCAAAATAGAACTACTTAGAAGATATCAACCAATTGTTCAATGCAAAAATTGTCAAGACTATGGCCATACTAGGAACTATTGCAAAAGATCTTCTCGTTGTTTAAAGTGTGGTAGTTTTCATACCATAGGCCAACGTACTCTTAAGGAAAACGTATCTGCGATCTGTGCAAATTGTAACGGGTCACATCCAGCCAACAATACCAACTGTCCTCATTGCTTAGAAAACCAAATAATTTAGCAGAAGACAGCGAATTCCAAATCCTCCCTATTCAAACAACAACTCCCCATCTCCTGTTATCGTTAATTCCAACTAACCCTCGAATGCTACTTCACCTTCAGAGAACTTCAATATAAACACACACATCCCTCCTTTACAGCAAGGAACAACCGACCTTCTGCTCAATATGCTAAGACCAACCCACAAAATCCTGCACTATCCCCTACTCCCCCACAACTTCTAACAAATTTGTCTCGAAATTGATCGACAAAATTGTAGAAGCTAATATAGAGATTTTTATCCTCTCACTATTTTCACAACCCCTTCAAAATTGACAAAAATAACTTCAATAATTTAAACCTACTTAACTGGAATGCAAACGGCATATCCACTAAGAAAATATTCCTAGAGTTTTTGCTTCGTAATCGCAATGTACACGTTGCCGTAATATTTGAAACCACCCCAACAGCAGATGAAAAATTCAAAATCACGGGTTACACAGTCTACCGAAGTGATCGTCCTTCCAAAAAAGCTTCTGGGGAGTACTAATAATAGTTCAAAAAAATTTAAACATAACCCATTGCCTCCTTGCATTACTCCTCATTTAGAACACACTGCTATCTCTCTACCACAATCCTTCGGACCTCCCATAACTCTCTTTGCTGTGTACAAACCCTCCAATATACCTCTAAAATCCTTGTACCTAAAAATGCTGTTTGAGACCCCCACTCCCATTTTTGCAATTGGGGATATTAACACAAAGCATGTGGAATGGGGTTGCAGAAATACTACGCAGAATGGACTAAATTTACTCAACTTTTGCAATAAAAATATTACCGTAGAAGCTCCATTAGAACCAACACACTATCCATATAATTACAAAATTCCTCCAGATATTTTATATATCATAGTGAACAAATCTTTTAAGTCCCCAATTTTGCAGTCACCAATACTAGAGTCAAACTCTGATCACTGCCCGGTACTAATATCCTTCAAAGCACCAATAATCTACAGACCTATTAGGAATAAAAATAATAAAATTAAATGGAATCTTTTTGAACAGTTTATGAACAAATCAGATCTTATCATTCATTTCTTCAACTTCAAAACAGAAATTGACACAGCTTACAGAGACCCTGAAAGAAGCAATAGATCTCGTACTCGTGGCAATAGGTCGCGTACAAACGCCCTAAGCGTTGTGGATATATTCAACCAAATATTCCAATTGAAATGAATAAACCGTTAGCCGAAAAAAGAGCAGTCAGGAAACTATGGCAAACCTACCTCCTCCCCCACCTTAAAACGCAGTTAAATCATTTAACCAACCGCGTGAGTAATGAACGATTACAAAAATAAATTTTTCCAAAACAAATGAACCCTTCTCTCCCCCAATAACATGAACCTATGGAGAATCACACTAACCCTAACAACTGAGACATGCAATACCCCGGATCTCTCTCTCTCTCTCTAGGAAATAATAATGCGGTAACTGATAATGAGGAAGCTAATCTCCTATCAAACCGCTTCCAGAAAATCTTCACTCCAAATCCCATCTCTATTACCAACTACACCTCCGTAAATAATTTATAAGTAAATCTGGCTAAGACAATATCCCAAATATTATCTTAAAACACCTCCCTAAAGAAAACCGTAGCATACATAACGGCTATCTTTAATGCATGCCTTCGCACTAGTTATTTTCCAAATACCTGGAAACGATCAATTCTTATTCCTATTTTAAAACCCAAAAAACCTCCAAATGATCCCTCAAGCTATCGACCCAAGCCATCGAGTCTTTTACAAACTCTTTCAAAAGTCTTTGGAAAACTAATTTTATATAGAATGAATACATTCCTCTTGAAAACTGAAAACTCTATTCCGAACTTCCAGTTCGGATTCCGACCTAAACACTCCACGAGNCAAAAAAAAAAAAAAAAAAAAAAAAATTAACGGCAGTATCAAGTCGTTGACATAGTATGGCACAAAGGTCTACTCTATAAAATACGTATATTTGGTTTTCCCGAGTATGTCTTTGAAATAATTGACAGCTTCTTATGTAATAGAAAAGTAATTTGCAGTGAAAATAAACGAAGTATGCTCGTCATATACCCCCATCCTCGCCGGGGTTCTCCAAGGATCCCCCTTGTACCCGACACTATTCAACATTTTTTCTTCTGACCTTCCAGAAGTCCCAGAAACGACAACAGCAGTATATGCAGATGACACTGCCATATTCACGTCAGATCATAACCTCAACTCATCAAT
The DNA here is from genome assembly GCA_002313205.1 of Laupala kohalensis. Lineage (NCBI taxonomy): Eukaryota > Metazoa > Arthropoda > Insecta > Orthoptera > Trigonidiidae > Laupala > Laupala kohalensis. Next base: position 256,724 of record NNCF01127582.1, on the reverse strand, counting down.
TTTTTCTTTGTAGGAGGCTCTAGACACCTTTTCTCACTGCGCTGCGACATGGGGTCTAAAACTAAACACCTCAAAATGTGAATCTAAAATATTTTCCCTTAGGGAAATTTCTGACCCACGCCCATTAATCATACACCAAAACTCCATCCCATGGACCCCCACTTCTACGCCAATCAAATACCTAGAAGTTTATTTTGATACGAAACTCACCTGGAAGCCTCATATTAACCACAGGTTAAATATTGCGAAGTACTTTCTACTGAAACTCTATCCGCTAATAAATAGGAAATCAAACCTTGAAATCAATAAAGCCCTTCATCTTTACAAAACTATTACGGCCATCATTAACTTATGCTTGTCCCGTGTGGGGCTCCGCTGCCTACAGCAACCTCAAACCCTTACAAACATTTCAAAACAACTCCGAACTATAGTAAATGCTCCTTGGTACATCTCAATCGCTCAGCTACTCCGCGAACTTCCTGTCCCTCAAATGCCAGATTATATTGCAAAACTGTCTACACATTTCTTCAACACACTTTCCTCGTCCCGTTGCACTTCTATCTTCAACACTGGCAAAACTGTAAACGCATCTTTATTTACAATTCTCTCCAGACTCCCAAAAGATCTTCTACGACCTCCATAAGAGAACTAAGTACTTAATTATAACCATTCATAAATGACAAAAAAAAACAATGAATTTTTATAACATATATAAATAAAAGACAAATCGCGGACATTGTCCCTTTAGAGGATGACCCCAGTGGGGGTGACCTCACACTGTTCTAGGTATTATTATGTTTGTTTATAAATGAAGTGCTTTACTTTGTCCTCAAAAATTTTATCGAAATGTTGGCATGACAAAGAATTGTGTTTTACTTGACCTAAACGCTAGAATATCCTTATTTGAGTATATGTAATGTTCGTTTGTTTCCGAGTGCTAAAAGTTTTCCGTTAACCTCTTTTGAAAATTCAAATTTCTTTTTCATGTAGACGTGAGAAGTACGACTTAGTTGGCACGCCGGATATTTGAGCGAGAGTTAACGCGATTTTTAAAGAGTGCATAAAAACCGTCAAAATTCAAAATAATATTTTTTATTGTGCCAAAATTCACGCGAGTATGCAATTTTATGAAACCTATTTCATCCACTGTGACGAAATGTTTCCTAAAAGAATGATTCACAATTTTGTGGCGCGTGACCTACATTGAGTAGTTTTCTCTTACGCACTTACCTTTGACATTGCTCCACTCTGGAATCTTGCATCAGGTGCTTCCTCTGACCTTAGTCAAAAACTTGATTTGAAGAACGTCATTCTACACACGACAGTACATCCTGATCTGAGGAAACGGATGTGTGACCCGTAAGAAAGATTTATTATAATGATAGAAAGAAATGTATATTTATAACTCAGAAACGTGGGTGAAGACAGTATATACAAAATAACAGAACGAGTATCTAAGCATTTCCCACATCTGATTAGGTTTCGTTATTTTGTTAATCCTGTCTTTTCCAAAAGAGAAACTCCGTGCGAATTATCCTCAGTCTGATACAGAAAAGTCGATCCGATGAAAATCTTAAAAATATATACAAAAATAAACGTAATCTCCGTCTCGGTATATTTTCTATTTATTCTGAGTTACAGTCAATCCGTGTAAAATTTTACTAGATTTCTCAGTATATTTTGACAAGAAATCCTCGAATAATGGGTCTGGGAAAAATGAATATGAGCTAACGACCTCACGAGTACTGAAATCTCTACTATTACTATAAATGCAGTACCCACTTTATGAATACATAGAGAATATGAGTTGAGTAATATATATCCCATCTCCCATTTTCATTTAACATAACATGATTAATTTGTTACCTGGCGGTGAGATTCACCGCAATTTAAAGATTTCTGTAGGGATGACTAAACATGCTGAGATGGTAATGACGCGTAGTTGTTCACAATTAACGCGCATATAGAGTATTTAAAGAAAACTTAAAGTGTGAAATAAAAAATAGTTGTTTAATGTGTACTGTGCTTCATACAAATGAAGCAATGTTTTAATGAAATAATAATGTTGCGGGTATCTAGTGTCATTCAATTTGCTCCTCTTAACAGCAGTGACTCAGGTTATGTTTCGTTTTTTGCTGAAAGACGGAAATAATAGTTTGAGAATTAAGAATAATAATTTCTCAATAGTTTGTGACACAATATCGTGAGATAAGATTTTTCTGCAAGAAAATATTCACTCATCATCATTCGCTCTCATGTCATTCAAGTATCACCCGCCTCGGAAAGGTGCGTGAGGAAGGGCATCCGGTACCCTTGTAATCCATTTGCCATATCGGAAGAGGCATCATATCATCCTTCATCTCCGACCCCTACTAAACAAGGGAAAAGGTATTAAGGAAACATTAAAAAGATATTTTAAGAAATTGGCGAAGAACAGAAATCTGCAGTGTTCTCCTGGTTGCTGAATACTTGCGGAACGCTCTTTGCGATCATCTACTATTTGCTGCTCTTTGCGTACAGCAAACACTTTTTTTTCCTTTCTCATATACATAGTACATATATAGTTTTGTAATCGTGANACGTCCGCCCGCCCGTCTGTCCGTCTGTGCATAGCGATTCTGAGTAAATAGATGAATATATTTAATTCGTATTTACGGTAGAATTTACTTGTTGGCGATGCACGTGCTATATATTTTTTACTTTAAAACAATGGGCACTTCACATGAAGGTCAATGTACTCTTTCGCATATGTCTCAAAAAGGCCTCCAACGATTTTGCTTTAAATTTTTGTACGTAAAGTACAATTAGTATGAATTACATCCGCATTAGCGGCATTTCACTTGAAAGTTTGGAATAGACGCAGTAAAATAATTTCTGGCTCCTACACTTATACATTAGTTTACTGTTTCAAGAAACTGCAATAATATTTAGCAGTGTAAATGAACCAAGAAGACGTACAATACACTTTCCGTAAACTGAAATGAAAGATATGATAATGATAAAATACATAGGAGGACAGCGAACGCACTGCAGGTACGAAAATACATCAATTTCTTTCTAGAACGAAACTACATTTACATAACACATTTACGATAATTATAAGACATATGTTGCTACATGTATTCAAATAATATTCTGAATATTTTTTTTTCCTTTCAAGTTTCAAATAAGGGACAGAAAATAACAGACAAATTTCAAAGTTCATGTAGCGAATTTGAGCATGAATAGAGCACTGGATGACGACCAAAATATGTAGAGGACCACTCCAGAAATGACCGTTCAACTATAGAATTTTTTCTCACCCTATGCTGCGGACGAAGAAACGTATATGAGAAAGCATGTGCAATGGTTTTGGACCACTAGTTTCGACTTGGGAAGTCAGTGACGAAACTCAAAAAATATTTCCCTTCCGGAGATTTACGAAAATCGCCTTCATCAGAGGCGAAAAAAGACCAGTTTCAGGAATGATAACTGTCTGATGGAAATAGTAAGTTAATGAGCGAAAACATCGCTGTCACGTTACTGATTATTATAAAGCTAGAGATAAAACGTAGAATATTATGCACAGGTCAATTAAGAAATACCTTATTCTCTTATGAGAGATGCCCAACATTACACTGTTTATTGAATGTTAATTACTTTTTATGATTCTGCCTTTATTGAAACATACTTCAAATTTAACGAAAAAGTATTCAAACTCGACCGCATTATGACAAGTTACAAACAGTTATAATCCCAATACTTTTAACCCAATAAGTTTCCCTGGTCTGGAAACTTATAAAACTTTGTACTTAAAACTCATTTGTAACGAAGTAAACGATATTTAATACGTTTGTCATATTATGTCTCAACCCTTCCTCAAACAAAATGTTAAGTGGCATAATTTCAAAAGTTATTGATTCAAAAATATAGATTTACTTCTTATTGTCGATAATTGAGGACGTAACAGAATACAGTAATTCACAAAAATAGAAGTATCAAATATTTTACGGCATTTTTTGTGTTAAAATTGATTTTCAATATTTTGTATCCCCTTCGTAGGCAATAATTTTATGGTCAAAATTATCAATGAAATTGAAATAATGAATTATTTTTTAAATTTCTAATGTTCGTATTGCTATCCCATGATATGCATGCATAGTCACTTCATAAATCAGAATGTATATTACGAATAGAACAATTGATAAATAGTTTCTTCTTTGTTTATTTCCATCATAAATTGCAACATTAGCTACGAATCTTTGGAGATGTTTATGCTTGAAGAAAATTTTTTTAAAATGATCTTGTGAAAGCACTTTCTAATTTCCTGAACTATTCTTGTGGACAATATTAATTAACTTTACTCGAGTGTTAAGAAAACAAAACAGAAAAGTTTCTTTTTAGTATATCCCTTTTACTGGAAAGAACAAGGGAAAATATTTTCTGCAATTCGTCGAGTAAGAGGAATTTGTAAAGTTAAACTTAAATATGAACTCAAAGAAATTAGCCAGACAGTCCGATTTATTTTAATCTTAAACAAATGCAGAGATGCAAAAGAGAAAATTTGAACAAATATTTACGTAAAAATATTTATTATTAGTTGATATTGAAGTAAAAAAAGAAGATAATAAAATAAGTTTGTAGTCGTAATTGCATTCCAAATGCTTTACTACGAAATGGAAAGTATGTATCATCTTTGTATGTAATGCTGAATGTGAACTATGACGCACTCATTACTGGATCGATTCTCCGAATCTTTTTGAGCGATGCATCATACACAATCACTCGCGTCTGAAACACTTTTCCTCTCGTTTTATGATTCACTACATGACGTAAACGAAATTTGGTAGATTTATTTTATCGTAACTAACAATGCTAAAATATGCCTCTCCTCTTTTCTGAACAAAATTTATGAAAGATTATTATAAGTTTTATGGGACAGGTTCATTCTTTCCAGCTTTGCCGAAAAAATGCGGCTTAACTGATTTTCCGTCGTATTATAAAAATAATGCTATAGATATTAAAGTAATCCAAGTATACACTGAAAATTAAGAAAATATAGTTTTCGGGATATCATCAAAATTTCCGAAATGCTCATCCAACAAACATAGCATTTCACCTTTCGGAATGAAATAGATAAAACTAAAGAAAAAAGTATGAATTGGAATATTAGCAGAAAATATTTTACAGCATAATGGAGCTTAAATTTTTCTGATATCATCACAAACTTTACAATTATTATTACATAGATAAATGTTTATATAATAATAATAATAAATGTTTTATTTTTGTTGGCAGGGTTAGTGACATTAGGCCCTCTCTTACACCCAACCAACAATCATATACATACCTACAAATGCAATGAAATAAATATAAACATGAAAATACAATAAAATAAGACAAGAGACAAAAAATAATCATACATAATACGTAAAATAAAAATACGTAAAAACATGAAACAAACATAGAAAAGAAAGGAATTACATAATCTCACTGAAATTGATAATTAAATTAATTAGAAAGAAATACAACTTTTGCACTTGTCTCTCTGAACGTCCTTGGACTCGACAATGATCTGGCGCTCTCAGGTAACAGATTCCACTCTCGGGCTGCTAAAGAAAAAAGAGTGAGTGAAAGTCGAAGTTCTGTGAATAGGAAGGACAAGTGAGGTACCACCTTGTGCACGAGTATTTCTGCAATGATGAGAAGAGATATTATTATATGGATATTATTATATACATATTCCTCAAACTATGTTCTTGGTGGTTGATGCAAAATGTAAGGATGAATCTCGGAAATTAATTCACATTGACTTCTTATTACCAGGGACCGTGGATATTTATAGATAGATAAACATGTTTCGCATTTACTAGACGTGTCATAAAAATAAATGTACACAATGAGATGAAAATAACGAACTAGAATATTTATACATGTGTAGAAAATGAATATACTTGTATTTTCTTGACTGTAAGCAAAGCAATTTTGAACTAAAAATACTTGAGTTAACATGTAGTGACTCTTACACATCTTCTAAAGAAGTTACAAATTATATTTTTATAAATGTTTAAGAATTAACTGTAAATTATTACAGCATAACGAAAAAAGAGAGTTTTAATACTGAACTCTTACTTGGGTATTTACCAACGTATGGGTATGCTGATTCATCATGTAATGTATGACAAAGCACCTTTATCTAGTTATTATAAAAAAACTTGTGATTGATTTAATTTAACTAGCCGAAACGTATCCCATCACCCATTAATTCAATAAAGTTGATATTGATGTATCGACGTATTTTCTTATGACTTGAGGTTCTAGTTTTCACATTTTAAACTACAAGAAGCACTGTTATATTTTAAAATAATTGTACAAATTATCTTAAGCTGTTTTCAACAAGCCACAAATTTACATTCAATATTTCTCTGGTGACTTTAATTCCATGAAATGAGGAACATAATTGTTCTTGTGACTGTCATTATATGTCAGTTTATGTCATACCACGCGACCCCACGAGAAATCCACGATAAAGAAACTTAAAATTTAATGGCCGAATATCTTCATTAATCTCTGTCTCTTAACTGGTGACAAACAGTTTATTTCGTGAGGAACAATTTGTCAGTGGGGCATTGCGTCAAAAGCTGTCTTAAATGTGTGCTTCGGATGGAATAACCGTGCGTAAGGATGTTTTCTGTGAAAGCGAATGACATAAGTGGACGAGTTCTGTACATTAAGGTAGCTTAAGAGACATGGCGAGTGTTTTCGAATGTCCTGAATTTTTCAATGAAAGAGTTATATTTTATTTATTAATAGCCTCTCCTGGTCCGGATATTTATACGGTTTTCCTTCGGATACGGACGGATTTTTTATAAAGGCTGTCCAGGATATTTCCTGGGGACGACGTCTATTCAAATAATAAACCTCATATTTCTTTAGTTACTATTTTTAAACAATATTTTCGAAATAATCTAGCTTATAAAATGTACTTGTGAAATAACTTTTTGTGGTTTATTAAATACGAATTTGTTGGTATTCTGTCAATATTATAACACGAACCGAACTACTTTTATTTTTATCTTCGTAGTGCGTTGAAAAGTTAAATCCGCCTCTTCCTTAGGGCCCTTGATCGGAATTGATGGGGTAGTCCCTTGCTTGGTTTCGGAGAGTAAATTGGTTTCTTGTCCTCCACGTCATACGCTATTTGTAACTGTTTGTTATTACAATAAGTTTATATATTTAATTAATACTTGAATAGACCTTGTTTATTAGCAAATTAATTTATATAAAACTTGCACTATATGCCAATATAATAAAGAATTTAAAAAACATCAACTGGCAAGAACATTACATGGTGTTCTATCGCCAAATTTCAGAAATCTTCAGGTGTTTTAAAGTAACTGAACGAATTCAACGACTTCGAAGGAAAATGAGACGTCGGACGTCAAGGTTCTTCTTAACTAGTGAGGTCACAACATCGTGAAGCAAATCTAAGAGCAATATTGCAGAAACAAATAGTATGTTGAAACTACATTACAGAATATTAAGTAATATTGATAACTAAGGTAAGGTAAAAGCCAATGTTAACAATTGTACATACAGAAATTGTAAATTTTAAGTACATAAGATAACTCTAAAAAAGATGGAATGAATATTACTAAATATTTTTCATAGATATTTACATAATTAGAGATATTGAGAATTTAATATAAACAAGGTTGGATTGAAGTATTTATTAACGGATAGAAGACATAACTACAACATCAATATTATTTACTAACTCTTTTAATAAAATTTGAAATTTGGGGGGATATTTTACTAATAAAATCTTGACGTTTTATGTACTCTCATGGATAAAGTCTCTGGTGGGACTGTTTTTAAATAAATTTCCATGTAATTTTCAAAGCGATGGCACTTTTTTACACGTTTATGATGAGGGAAAGACAAGACTTTAGGCCTTGTTTCTACATATGCAAGGAAAATATATGATGAATAAAATCTATTGGCTACATAAACTAGACAAATAGAGAGAAAAAATAAATTTAGGAAATTGCCTGAATCTGTAAATAAATTCCCGTAACTATATTAGTACATGACCGATTTGTTCAAGAAACTAAAATATAGAAAAGACCTAGAAACCGCGCTAATTTTCTCAATAGACCCCAATATAATAATACTCAATATAATAATTAATAAATCGATAAAAATCTAACAACAATTAAAAGAATTTAATTAAATGACACACGGGAAAAACATCTGAAAATACAGATTTTGATACTTAGAAGGAACAACAAGAAGATTAAATTGAGTCTAAAAGAATATATATATTTTTTTAAATTGAGAATCAATTGGGTTCTTGGGAAACGAGAATTTCAATTTAAAAAGGGCTTTAGTAATATATACAAAATGTATGGTGGGACTTAGCGCCTGTGAGCCTTATAGAAGCCCTAAAATGTGCCGTGAGCTGTGCACTCTCAATGAACTGAAACAGTAACTAAAAATAGAAACATTAAAGGATTATTTGGCAGGTAACTAATATCAGTAGCGACGAAGAAAATTAATAAGTATATTAAATAAAAACATCGAGTTTATTTATTTTAATTATCAGTTATTGTTATATGTGCTGAAGTGACAATTGAGTTCATTAAACACCGTTGGGAACCACAGAAAACCAACGGTTAGGGCAAGCGCGCATAGCAGGAGAAGAGAAATCTGGATGGTAACTGGAAACCGGTTACAGAACAAAAAAAGTTCGGCGGCAGAATCAAATATTCATAGAAAGAAGATATACTTATCTGGAATGCAAATAACATATACACACATACCAATATATACCCAAAATATATTGTTTATATATTTACCTTTATGTACGTAAATGTACCCATATCCGCATATGTACACCTTTTTCTTCAGGTTGCTATTTTTACGGAAATAAAAGAATATTCAAACTTATCATTTAGGTAAATAAAATGCCAAGAATAATAAACGAAAACAGACTAAAATATAATACTAATATTACTACTTCTAATACCACTAATAATAATAACAATAATCATTTAAACAGATTAAATGAAGTATGTTTATCCTGGTTAATCTTCAACATCAATTCCACCTCCCTCTTTTTCTAACCATACTCAGAAACTTGCCAAGTAGTAAGGTAACGGAAATTCTATTATCTCGCATTATTTCAAAAGCTAGAGTAGAATTTATCGCAGACATTGTCTCGAGAAATTCAGGGATGATTACAGCGCTCAGTTCTGTGTAGAAGGGGATCGAACCCATGCACTCCCGCTAAACTGCATTGCTTCCATTTGTTATAATCCAAATCAAACAAGAAGACCACGAAATAAATATAATTTTGTTTCGTGGATTGGTTCAATTATTTTTGGTCTGATTTTTTCAACGACTTTTACTACATTCAATGCTTGTTATCGAGATGGGAATAAAAGGATAAATCATGGTATTCATGATTCACCGATGTAGAAATTTTTCTCCACACAACTAGAACTAATAAGATAACGTACCCTAATGATATACAACTATATCAGGCTTGTCCAACTCGCTGTCTGCGGGCCGTATGCGATTGAGGACTTGGATGAATGCGGTCGAACAACAAATAGTCGACATGAAGCACCGTTCTTAAATTAAGTACCACTGAAATAACCATTTTAACCTCCTCTCAACCACATGACTCACCGGTCACGATACCTCTTACCCTCTCCTCCCCAAATAATTAACTAGCGCTACTCCTACCTCTACCCAGGTTAAGAATTTTTTTAATAAAATTTGACCCCAAACAGATGTAATGAGAATGCGACTCATTACAATATGATTCTGCAAGTAGAATGTTAATATGCTATTAATTTGTAAGTGGTGAATTATCGAATTTATAACTTCTTTAGTAATTAACATTTTCAAGAAATCTCCTAGATTGCGGTGAACCTCACCATCCGCAATCTAGGAGATTTCTATGTTTGTGAACCAGAAATGGAAAATGCTACCCAAATAAAGTACTTCCTATGGGAGTCGCCTCAGATGAGGAATCTAGTCTCTACGAGACCACCTCAGAGGTCTTTGGGTTTCACAAGTTGAATGAGAATGATGGACGGACCCGGGAGGCGAACGGGATGGCGCAGTCGGTAAGCGCATAAGCGCGTAGAGCTCAAGGTCCCGGGTTCGAATCCCGGTCTCGTCTACCATTTTCATTCGACGTAACATGATTAACATTTTCAAATATAATATAAATAGTAATAAACACTAAGTAATACACATTTTAAATTCATTCAATATTTACCACTAATGATTCCACTTTTACTCCGCATTAGTTACCAACCCATTCCCACGAGATTTTGAAAGGACATGCTGATACTGAGAATAGGTGCATACAACGGATTCTGATAAGCCTTTCATAAAAATATCTGATCGGCACCTTGAGAATTTACTGGCAAAAGCAATCATGCCCATCGACTAAATATCGAAGTATTTCTATCAGAAAATGAATGTCAAACGTCTCATTCATGTAAAGTTCCAGTTTCCCTTACCTATGTAGAAAAAAGAACTAAAAAGTGTTAGTTTCTTAAGAAAATTAACTATACATTTTTGTTCACCAGTTGTCGTGAGAGATAGTTCCTTTTATTTTGTAGTCCAAAACAATTATGCGCCTTTCAGTTCGACCGAGGGATGCGGAAAAGTTGGATCTCATATCTATATAGTTAGATTCGCCTTAGTCCTACTATCAAATAAAAAAACCTTTTTACATCAAAATGCTTTAGTAAGAATGAAAAAGAATCATTTTGTGAAATTAAACAAAACATATGAAATATGTAAATTTTTTCCGTCTACGTAGTTGAGGAACGCTGGACGCCGCAACTGTTCCGTCTAATTTGTGAGTGATTTTTATGCGTGTTTCTTTCTATTTCTCATAATCTTTAAAACTTTTAAATTTATTTATTTATACAGAGTGATTCAGAATTCATATTACACAGTTATAGGTGTTGTGGAGGGGACTCAGAACAGCAATATTTGGTAAGAAACTCATGTCCGGAATTACGCCGTTTGGAAGATATACAACTCTGAACGATGGAAGGCAATACACATTGCCAGAGGACGGTGTCTCGTGTCACGTGATGTCTTGTGTGAAGTCATGTCACGTGTCATCAGAGAACAATCTAATGAATTGTTGCGCTTGTACATCAGTTGCCACTGAGCGATCGAGAAAGACGGTGCATTTCAAAATGGTGGAGTATACGTTTTCCGAGTACACCGATATGTTCCTCATCTACGGTGAAAGTGGACGAAATGGTCGATTAGAACAACGCCTGTATCACGCTTTCCGGGTCGTGCCCGTCCATCCCACACACAGAGTTTACCGAAGTCGTTGTTCCAATCTTGCAGAAATGGCATGTGATGGACGGCAACGACAGAATATGTTGAAAAAAATATCGGATATAAGACAAATAATAACTAGAGTAGAATGACCGACCACCTCGTGGATAGAAATAACAATTGAGAATGACCTCACAAAATAATATATAATCTCCTTGCCCGTGTAGTGGCTGCAGCGGAGGTCATTCAGGACACTCCAGTACTTTTGGTTCGCGTGTATGTGAACATTGTTCGCAGGTACACTTTGTGCAACGAAACTCGTGGTCGTCACTTCGAGCATATGTTGTAGTTCACGCAGGTACGAGTTGGTTCATACACGTGCGTATCCTTTGACGTTATTTCAAAGTCGTTTATCTTCCAAACGGCGCGTTTCCGGACATGGATTTATTACCAAATATTGCTGTTCTTAGTCCCCTCTACAACTGACTAATAAGAATTCTGAATCACCGTGTATGTAAATATATATTGAGTAATTTCGTTGTACTACTAGAACCCATCTGAATACAGCTCTGTACCAAGATTTACTACCGATGGCACAGATATAAGAGTAGCAGTTAAAGGCAGAGGAAAGATTTCTCAGAGATTCATAGCATCCGCGGCTGTGGGTTGTAAACAGCACGAATTGACCTCGCTCCATCCTCGTCATTCACGTTGAACTGCAGCTTCAGATAACCTTTGCTCTTCGGTTTCCTCATTCATTCGCGGGCCATTCAGCTTCTGAAACAAAATACCATTTCCTTTTTGTTGTTGCTAATTCATCACGATCAATGGCGAAGTCGCAAAGGGAGAGCGACATAAGAATATTTTCCCAATTGGCTTCATTGTCTGGTACCACTGGAATTTTTGAACCGCAAGCCCTTTCGAATCATTCAGTACCCTTTCTTATTGTAAACTGTCATTCCATATTTTTCACCGGTGTCTGTTAAATGGATTAAGTAACATAAGTAGAGTTCAAATTAAAGGGGGGAGGAAGAGAATTCCCCCCTTCTTTTAAGTCTTACATTTATTTCCAACCAGGAAAAAATAATTCCACTTCTCGTGATTGTCAATAATAATCGTCAAAATCAAGCATTAATTTCAGTTAATGTGCCAATAATGTTTTATGGAATTTATGTACATCATTATAGTAATTATATAATATTCTAGGAATATTTATCACGAGAAATATAAATTAAAACATGTTGGACACGCTTATATATGAAGTGTATATATTATGTCAAAATCAACAAAAAATCGCGAAGCTCTTGCCGGTGTGCGTCGTAACAAGTTGATTGAGAGCTTATTAAAATCGTCTTGGAAACAATTCGGTAATAAATTATAGTCCAGAATTTTGCGGAATTTTGGAATTTTTACTCCTTTATTTAAAAAACTGAGAAAACATTATTGTAATGATGCAGGTTTTCAAGGTGAACTTTGTCAGTGTATATTACCTCTTTTGGGGGTATTAAGCCGTATCGTAATGAGCGCCTGTATATTGCATTCTATAGAAATCGGTAGTGAGACATATTTCCTAGAGTTTTCTATTCACGACATAGAAGCTGCCCGACGTCAGTGAAACCTTCGGGTTTAATGACTCAGAAAAAGGTGGCATTTGGATGACGTCCAAATGTGGCAAGTTGAAACAGCGTATTGACATATAGAAACAGCTACACAAGACAATGACTTTATTATAAATACAACAGGAATATTTGTTATCGAACCATTAAGAGGAATAATCCTGCACTTAATTATACAGATTAGAGACAATTTTTAAAACGATAGTACGACTCACATAAAATATATCTAGGCAATCATGTAAGTTTATTTTTCCAGTGATTCCAGAAATAGCTTCTGTCGACAAAAGAGACATTGTGAGACTAACTCCCTTAACAGAAGAAGGAAGAGGATGACTCAGATTCATTAAGAACAATTTTTGAGATTTGAAAAGAAAACTAGTTTGCTTTATAAACTTCTTCCCATTCATTGTTATTGAAACTATTTCTAGTTTCCGAGAAAATTTTCAGTTTTATCAAAACTAAGCGTTTTTGTAGGTTTTTACAGCTTAAAAGGTATTATAGGCGTATTACTTCAGTCTTACATAATCTTACGGAATCTACAAGGGGAGAAGGGTATGAGCTTTATAAAAAGTCTCATTCTATAATTATATCAAATCGAGACGTTTATCTGACAAAATATACATTGCATTTTCATACTGGAGCAATATTTAACATATAGTGTAAAGCAATAATTAAATGAAAAATTCTAGTTCCGTTCTTGGTACTCGGCAAATGAACAATTCTTTTATTGTTTTAACACTGAACCCATTTTCATCCCACATTCATATTTTCCCAGATCATTAACAAGGATATAAACTTTAAGTAGGATTTAAAAAATTCAAATAATGTTAGAGTGTTCTTTTTATTGTATATAAAATAATTGTACATTATGTCTAGTAATTATCAACAACATAGGTTTTTTTTAAAAACTTAAATTATTAATTTAAAATTTTTTAATGCGGAACATTTTGAGAAATTAAGAATCAAAAGCTTGATTATGAACATGTTAATTTTTTCCTCTTTGGCTTATATCACATAACATATCATTGTAAATATCATTCAATAACCAGTAAAACGACACCTCTAGCAGTTCTCTATTTCAATTAGGAGAGCACCCAGGGCATTTCAAACGTTTTGCGCAGAGCCGCTTTGCGGCGTTTTCTTTAAACTTTACATTGTTGTAAATTACAAACGGGTAAAAATTTTACAACAATACTCGGTACTTTTCTTAATCTATATGATGGCTACCTCCTTACAAAATTTTATCAAAATCTGAGATGATGAGCTTTAGACCCTGTGTTGATTAGTCACGGAGTGACTCATATACGTCATCGGACTCGTTTTCTATCATGCTGAAATTTTACAGGTATGGGATTTCATTGCTGATATTGTGGTTCTGTTTTTTTTTCTGCACCAAGCACATGTTCGTAATCAAGCTTTTGATTCTTAATATACCCTAAATATAACTGATAATATAGCCTGAAACGATACGAAATACAAACTGACCCTAATATCGGTCGTAGTGGGTTAATTTTCCGTCTCACCCTTCCCACTCTGTTGGAGTATCGTGCCCCGATGTGATCTGAACTTGAACCAACTGCATCGGTAGTACAATTATACTTCTCAGGTACCTTGATATCTAAAGATACGATGCAAATCTTTCCTTTTTTTCGATCATTCCTTTTCAACCCTTTTTTCCATGGGACCTGAGTTAAGACCTGACAGATATCAGAAGTGACACCATTCATCTGAATGATACTGAATACAGTGATTTTTTCTCAGGTGTGACATTTCCGATAATTCTTACAATATACTCCTTCCCTAGTGGTGTTCGGTTGCTTGGAGCTGATCGTGAATTTAATCAATATTGGGAGTGACACTATTTTAGCGTCCCGGAAAACTATGATATCAACACGAATATGTCATTTTTATTGATCTTTACATGCCATCCCTTCCCCTAGGGGTGGTAGTAATGTGTGGAGGTTGATTGTAGACCTACGCGGCATTTAAGATGACCCAAAATTAATGTACTCAACTCCAATTACGGTCATTTTCGATTATTTCTACTTATCCAATTCCCATCCCTAACTGAAGAGGACCTAGGGGTGTCTTCTTTCCCACCGAGGCTGAATTTAGCTTCACACGTTGCTGGGATATCATTATATCTGCTCAACGATGCCAAAAATTCGTCACTCATGTAATTTACGTGCCATTTTTCAGTTTTCGTTTTAATTTCTGAAGAATTGCATTACATCTATTTCCTTTTATACCAGTAAGATAAATAAGCAAATTTAATTTGCTTCGTTCATATGTATGTATGTCCTTCCCTTAACAAAATTGGTAATTGTTATTTCACCCACTTCCAAATCTCAAATCGAGCTGAACTTTCAGAGATATGTGAGGTTTGTATGACAATAGAAGATTTTGATAACACTTTTCGAGAATCTAGCTCTACAGGAAGTGACCCCAAAAACTGTGATCAACACCAGTTGTTTTCAATCTCAATACCGGTCTCAATACAAAAATGTCTGTCATTTTCGATTATATTTTGTTTTATCCTCTTCTTACCCAAAAGTGTTTATCCCCCGTAGGGGTGATTGTGGGCTTGTTACCTTGAGAGTCACTCTTTCCTTCAGCAGTCCCATAACTGATGTAATCAATACCAATGTCGGTCGTTCTTTATTATTTTGACTTCTCACCGCTTTCTGATGCCCTAACCCATGAGTGATAAGGACATCTCCCATGTGGACTGATTGTGAACTTACGCAGCATTGGAGCGTCCTTATCCGTCTCAACGGCAATCTATCGTTTCCAATACAATTTTGAATTTTTCTTTATTCCTACATTTCTTCCCATTCCCACCCCGTCCCTAGGGGTGCCAGGGTTGTCTTATCCCCACAGTGCTTCTTGTCAGATCTGTGTACCAAGTTTGGTTGAAATTACTCCAGGTATTCTAGAGTTACGGTGAGATATATATATATATATACTCATATATACATTCCCCCATTTCACTTCCTGTAGAGCTAGATTCTCGAAAAGTGTTATCAAAATCTTCTATTGTCATACAAACCTCACATATCTCTGAAAGTTCAGCTCGATTTGAGATTTGGAAGTGGGTGAAATAACAATTACCAATTTTGTTAAGGGAAGGACATACATACATATGAACGAAGCAAATTAAATTTGCTTATTTATCTTACTGGTATAAAAGGAAATAGATGTAATGCAATTCTTCAGAAATTAAAACGAAAACTGAAAAATGGCACGTAAATTAACAATAGATTCAATAGGAATTAATTGGGACCAAATGTATTTATTTATTTACATTTTCGTTTATGCAACCCAGTCACTCGACCATTAGGCCACTTTTTGGGTTTTGTTTACTTTGCCCATTGTTTCCCTCCCTCCTTTCTTATCTCCTTTTCCTTTTGTTCCATTTCACCGCTGTATTTGGTAGCTATGATCTCTTTTCTCTGCATTCTCTATTTTCGCTTCTTCCCGTTAGCCGTCTTAACTACCCTGGTTAAGCCACTTGTTGGTCAGGAGCAAGTATGTAAAGCAAACTAGAATTTTTTTAGATCTCAAACTTAGTCGGAATTTAAACCATCCTCTTTCCACTTGTATTGAGGGAATTAGTCGCACAATGTATCTCTTGTTGACAGAAGTTATTTCTGGATTCTTAGGGGAAAAACCCTCTCCGATTCGATCCTTTAATAATTTTTGCGGGACTTATCACCGTTCGTCAAAATTTTCTCCAATCTGTTTAATTAAATGTCGGCTTTTCCCCAGTAACGGTACGATAACTAGTCTGTTTACCCCAACGCCATTCGCTTCCTTGATAGAGGTTTCTCTGTTTTAATACGCAGTTTCGCCGTCACATTTAACCGTCATCCATTGATCTACTTTCCCAAGAGTCATTAAATCAGGTTTCATTGACGTCTAGCATTTTTCGTATCTCTGCCAAATACCAATTTCTATAGGTTTTAATACATTGATGCAATTCTACATGATTTAATCATTATAACATCTAAATTATCCCCTAACCAGAAATATATTACAATATATGTAGTGACGCAGGATCAATATTCTGACGTACTTAAATGACTTTTTAACCGATAAAATATTGAAACTTGAATTGTTTTGTAAAATGGGTCTATATGTTTATTCCAGGACTTCTTTCACGACTAGTGAAACCACACTTTGATATTTTTATCCATTAAGATTTCATGTGTTCTTATTGAATCATTCTATAAATTAAATCGTTAATTTGAATCTCAATATAATTTGAATCACATTTATAACAAACTGATTTTCACAATGGATTATAAAACAATCAATTCTATTTTTCGTTTAATAATTCTCGTTGTTTCTATATCTTCCATCGGGTCATAAGATTTCGCATTCACATAAGAATGGTTCAGTTTATAATATCAAAATTGAAATGAATGCCAACAAAGAAATACTGAGATCAATTGATGTTGTGCACGTTTGTTACGTTTAGTTTTACTATTATCTCATACAAACGCCAAAATAAAATTCATTTCATGCAAAATTGATTTTCAGTTACTTTTTGGTAATGTTGCGTAAGCATACGTTATTACTTTCACGACCCTTAATGAGAAGACTCGTTTTCGCACACCCCTCACCCTGTAAGGTCCATAAAACATTTATAAAAGGGACCTTACCCTTCATCGCCTTTCTGCTTTTATTTAGCAAGTCTTTTCACGTAGGCTACTCAACCTTAAAGAGTACTGGGTGCATCCCTATATATTAATGCGGCCAGAGCGCAAGGCTGACCGCATTTACTTCTCCTGGTGTCGAGGCTGAGATATTGCGGAGATCTACCCTCCCCGAATCCCATGGACTCCTTTGGAGCCTTTTGTGGGACAGTTTTGTGACAGTGGGAAGAATTTACAAAGCCACAAATCAACTAATCATACGGGAAGGCAGAGTAATTATTAGTTTTTTGTTACCTAGGTATGGTAGATGCTTCAAGATTGGAGGGGCCTTTGGAAAGGTACTCAAGATTTGACAGTCCTACAATACAGTTGTTGATCATTACCGTACTACAATCCTACTAGCACTACTATAGTCATGGCACTACAGAATAGGGATAAAGAGTATACGGCGACGGGATGGCAAACCTCACGGGAAATTACAAGTGATCATAAATTGATACGTTATAACATAGAAAGAATAAGGCCATGTGTTTTGGAAAAAAATGGTAAAATTAATTACAGACGTGTTAATTGGGCGAAATATGAAAAAGAAAAGAAAACTGACAACAGATTTATGTCAGAATTACCAGGAAGTGCCATAGATGAAAGGGTAGATGAGATACAGTTGAGAATGCTCGAGGAAGTGAAGAAATACTGTAGCCAAAGAGGAGAAGGAAATGGAAGGGGGAAACGTTGATGGAACCGTGAATTGACAAATGAAACGCTTGAGAAATAAAATACGACATATGTACCAAAAGGAAACGAGGAATGAGTCCTAGAGAAAGGAACTGTGGCAAGAATATAAGA
Organism: Laupala kohalensis; assembly: GCA_002313205.1. Taxonomy (NCBI): domain Eukaryota; kingdom Metazoa; phylum Arthropoda; class Insecta; order Orthoptera; family Trigonidiidae; genus Laupala; species Laupala kohalensis. The sequence goes on along the minus strand of NNCF01127582.1, from coordinate 238,303 downwards.
GGGCGCAATTGGCATATACGGCAGAAGAAGAAGTATAAATCATTAAAATAATATGACTTCAGATATAAATCTATTTGTAATATTATTATAAATCCAGTATATTAATATAATTAAATATAAATATATAAAAAATTTATATACCCTTATTAGTTAATAATATGTATATTAATATATAAAAAAATTATATACCCTTATTAGTTAATAATATGTATATTAATATATAAAAAAATTGGAATGACTTTTTAGAAGGAAATAGTCGTCAAAATATATGAGGATTGCCATACGTCATAGGGCGAGACAAAATCAGGGGCCAAATAATATGGAGTAATGTACAAAAGGAAACAAAAATGACTATGACTTGGGCAGATACAGGTGATAAATATTTAGGATTATTAGGTGATGAAGAACAGGTAAATCAGGAGAGGAATTACGAGGATATGGGTGAATATGAAATTTGGAAGGATGAAGAAGAAATAGAGAGCATGGTGAAAACTGAGCAAAAACGAGAGTCCAGGCTATGATAATGTTACGAACGACACGTATGTTATATGTATGGACGATTTGGGAAGGAAGTAGTACAATTGATAAATCTATTATAACTATGGGTACTTTCCAAAGGCGTGGAAGATCGGGGTAGTAAGATCCTTTTTCAAGGAAAGTATGAGAGACACAATCCTATGTAAGTCCTACAGGCCAATAACACTGTTACCAATTATGGGGAAATTATTGGATAAATGTGTATGAGAGTAGTTGTTAGAAAATGTCACAAATGAAAATTTCTATACACAACAATATGGTTTTGTAAAGAAAAGGGGTACAGAGGATGCTGCCAGAAAAGTTGTTGACATTATACGAAAAAGATCGACAAAATACATGTTTCTTGTAAGCATGGACTATGAAGGAGCCTTAGATAGCGTGAATTCAAAAATTCTCCAAGAATGTGTTGCAGAATTAGAGATTGCAAACAAACTGAAAAAATTAATAGTTCGTTTGGAGAAAACTGTTAGAAAAAAATTATAAGAGAGGTTTCGGAAAGGAGGAAGATTGCCAATACAACTTATTGGGGAGTGGAGATTGAAATTGAAAGAAAAAATTAAGTATGTAGGAGTTATGATGGATACGAAACTAAATTTTCATGAGCACATTGATTATATTACAACGAAGATGAAAAGAATATATTATGGTTTGAGGAGAGTTGGAATAAGCAAGTATAATATCGGGAACAAAGAGTTGCGGTAATTATATGTAGGGACTTTATTTCCAATAATTTCATATTGTTCCAGTGTATGGGAGTAGAGATGAGATATCGTCAATGTAGAAAGAAAGCTATGAAGCTTACAGCGTATTTACTTAATACATTTAAACAAATGTTACCGAAGTGTCTCTACGAAGGGTGTGGAGGTACTTCTAGGGATATTACCAGTAGATTTGGGGATTCGCAAGATTGCATACCGAACACGTATACGAGGTGGAGAAGTAATGTGTATTGATGGAGAAGAATTAAAAGCAACAGACAAGTTGTGGAGGAATAAATTGACACGGCTCTTGTTACGTTGGGAAGAACGTTGGAATAATGCCATGAGGGACGTGACATAAAAATTTATAAAGAATGTTAAATTTGCACAGACAAACAAGAAATGGTTTCGCCCGAATAGAGATGTACTAAAAATTATGACAGGACATGGGGACATGAATAAATATTTATACAAAATGAAGTTAACTGAAAGTGACGTTTGTTTATGTTGAGAAGGTACAGAAGACGTTGACCATATAATATACGGTTGTAAATATAATGACAAGGAAAGACAATAATTATTACTCTTTATGAAAAAGGATGGACTCTATGCATCCGAAAATTGGCCTAATTTTATCCGAAATAAAGAAGTTTTTGGAAAATTCCAGGAGATAATAATGATGTATGTAAGGGAAGCATTGAAAACAGATGTTGGATAGTTGTTGCGCCCAGTGGTGATGCCACAGAACGGGTAATATTACGTAAGTAAGAGATCATATGAAAGGGAGACGAATGAGAGAATTAAACCCGGGTAATGACCTTTGAGTCCAGGGACCGGGATGAAGGATAAACGAATTGAAAAAAAGTACTACTACTAGTCCTACAATACTACAGTAGTTGATCACTGATGAAGAGAAAATTGTGATGTGTAAAACGTTTGGTGGTCCAGAATAATATCAAAGCATTATGACGTGATATCGTAAGTAGCCCTCTAGAGGAACCCACAAACTACCAGGAGGAGAGGAGGAACGAAAACGTATTGAAAATCCACATAGAAAGGGCAGAAACAATTTCGAAGATATTTCGGTCTTTGACAGCTGATAGAGGAAAATAGAGATACTTTGTAAACGATATGCAGTCTTTAAAGAATAATGGAAACTGAACACAGATGTATAATAATAATAATAATAATAATAATAATAATAATAATAATACTTTCTCTATTGAAACAGGAGACTGGGTAGGGCTTGTATGTTAAACCATAAAAAATCTTTACTCATTAAAGAATTTCCTTGTATGACGGCATGTTTGCAATAAAACAGATTTTTGTATTTCCAGCAATACATAACTGGTATATGGTATTGTTTGCAAATGAACAGCATTTTCTGAAATTATAAGGAGTATACTTACGACTTCATTTTGTTTCCAAATCTTTCGTATTTCTGTCATAAGAGCCTGATATTTTTGAATTTTGTTTGTTCTGTGTTTTTCAAATTGTTAGTGGAAAGAAAAGCTACATCAATTAGTCAACCAGACGTCAAGCGTCGCTAGGTCTATCCGTTGCGGTACGCGCGTCATAATAAGTTCGATTATAATTCTGAATATATAACCTAGATTAATTAACTATTTTCGTATAATGTTTGGCTAAACATTAGATTAGTTAATATTATCATTTCTTCCTAAATTTGCTCCCAGTCTTTTGTAGTATCTTACATACTTATGTGATTAGTTTGTGTGTGTGAATGAGAGAGAATTTTCAAAGAGGTAACCGTTGAACTTTCAGCACCCAGAAACAATCGAACAATGCGTATTCTTGGAGGAAACGGTGAAGGGGATTAATGATGGACTTTGGAAATAAAAATTTGGCTACATTATTTTAAAAACATCATGAAAAGATCATAAAATTGGTTTCGTGGAGATTCTCTTTGAACATGTTGCACTTCTTCCAGTAGTACTACGGCACTTTTAGTTTAGCCCTGGCAATAGACACCGACAGCGGTGGTCTTGTGTTAGCGTCTTCGCTTCCTCGATCCTACTGAGCGGTAGAGAGTGGGTTCAAAACCTGCTCGACCGATCTAGGTGAGGTTTCCAGCTAGAGTTTCCCTCACCTACTCCAGACAAATGTCGGTTCGGCACCAAAAGTTCCCCGGCAACCCAACATCTCTCCTTCCCAATGCCCTTGCCCAAGTCCTACGGTTATTTTTGAGGAAAAGCAGGCCTCATGGCCTGAACCTCGCCTAAATGCACAAAATAAAAAAATAAATACCCATCTAATGCCATCTTTTAAGTTTAATACTTCTCAAATCGTCCTCCACTTGAGCCAACCATCTCATCCTGGGTCTGCCTTTCTTTCTTCTTCCCTCAATTCTTCCCATAAATACGGCACATTCCCACAAATAAGCACTTTGTTTTGTTTATCACGCTTATTTGATTTGCTCATTTGATTCATATTTTTTTCTTCTTCCGTGGTAATAAATATTTATGTTATTTTAAATACGAAGAATAGAAAATCTAAGGTAATGAGTACGTTGAACATAGTGTTTACAATGGAGAACTTGGTTGCCATTTTAACATTCAGATTTCTTTTATTACCCGTCTTTTGAATATGTCATTTTCAATAGATATCAATGGGAATTCAACTGTGATTATTTACGCAAAAACCTCAAAACATGACGCGAGTGAAGTTGTGGGAACTGACTAGAAATTTATTTAATAATGAAGTAATTAACTTATTAATAATTTATGTATTTCTTTCGGAAAAATGAATTTAAATCGTAAGGTTTTACAGTCCAAACAAACAGAATGTCTTTACGATCTTCCTTTCTCCTAATAAGAAATCATGCGTGACTTAGACGTCCTTCGTGGGTGAGACGTGGCATATCTTTTCACTGCATTCTCACACAAACACGATTTTCTGGAAATATTTACATTGATGACTCTTAAGCTGTGCATTCGTTAATGAAAGTATAAGTAGTCACGGCACTTTGTGTAGCTTTGCGATCACGTTAAAGGCCTTGGGAAGATAACTGTCCGTTTTTTGTTTGCAGTTTAAGATTCTTTCTTCTGATGTTTTTTACTTCATGTCGTACTCGTACCTTTTTAAAAGAAACGTAGAATAAAAAATACTGCCAGTTAATGAAATGTAAATGATTTTTAAATACCAAAAACACCCTCAAAATTATATACAACCATTCATGTTTTATATGCGTAGTCTTTGTTAATTTATGTTATTTAACAGATAGAAACAAAAATATATTTCGACATTAATAGTATGTCTAATTACATATAGTTAACTAATTTGCCCTAAATTTGAAAAGGGTCTGCTGGCTTGAGTTCAAAGATTGAATTCTTTGAATATATTTTTCCCTTACTGTGGTATCACTAATTTCGTAACGCGAGCGAAGTAAAAATTCCTTTTTATGCTTTCAGATGATATCAGTTTATACGAACAATTTTATTTCTTAGAAAAAAATATTTATTTTTCTTATCAACATTTCAGACTTATTTTGTCGCTAAGGCGACGGCTCGCATGCCATTTGTACCCAATAACGTTGAGGCCCCTCTGACTACACCACAACCATTGCAGAGAATCCTATTCCTGTTTTATTCAGACCATAGGTTTTTGTAAGCATAGGTTTTTAGAAAGAAGGAGATTGATATATTTCTAACAACTGATTCGGGCTAAAGAAAACAGTTATGAGTGGACGTTCTGAATCCTATATATTTTCAAGTTAGATTATTGTAAAGGGAGATTCAAATCCCTCAGCATCACACAGCATCTTGTTGATAGAACTGTTCCTCAGCGCGTGTTGATAGCACCTAGGAATATCGAGCATTGGATTGGAGTTGATGCCTCCTCATAAAGATTACTCATAATCTCAGAAACGAGAACATTCTAGAAGTCCCAAGAAATATAAAACTGTGTAATGCAATGGTACCGGACCAGAACGATTATGGTCAGGGGAAGGTCGGTCTTGCACTAGTGAACGAAAATGAAAGTAAATGTGTTTATGCTGTTAAATAATGTAGTATAGGGAAACACTTTTAGGATTACTGTATTTGTCTACTTACAATAAATTGGTGATGAAGTTTTTAGCTCTTGCATTATCTATATACCACAATGCCATTGTCATATCTAATGGCATCAACGGTTTGTTAAATCTGAGTTTTGCGATTATCTAAAAATATCTTAGATTGGCGCCACGGGAAAACGTTGAAGATAAAAGTTTGTAAGTTCGCGGAGGTAATGCCTTTAAATCGGAGCCATAGCGTCCTTGCAGACAGTGAGAATCGTGAAAACAAGAAAAAAAATAACAACAAACAAAACAATCGATTGTTGATTCAAAACAATCGATTATTTATGAAAGTTTTATCGTTTAGTTGATTTGTGAAATCAAAAATTATCAAACTCTTCATGCCTTTACAACCAATCTTAAAGAAACCTTGTTATTTCGAGTACCATATTTATGATTATAACAATTTCCTTTGTATTTTCTAGTTGTTGGAAATATGGGGTATTTTTTCCCTTCTTATGAGATATTTTACGCAAATTTAATTGGTCAATTCGGGAACAAGATACATTTCTGACAAGGAGTTCCGTAACGTTCAATCAAAGCTATATGTCTTTATCCGGTTATTATATTTCCCGTCCCTACATTAAACTGTTTGTTTAAAATAAAAAGAAGTTCGTGATTAGTATATCAATTCGGTAAGACTTAAATATTTCGTTCCATACAGATACACATTTAATGTATAATTTCACCATTCAGTAAGTTACGATCATAATTTATCTGAGCGTAAAGTGATGTTAATTTGAAATGGAACATCCACACCATATGAAGAAAATAAAATTAATTAAATGTATTGGAACTTGTATCTGTGTAAAACAGTATATTGCATCGATCGTAAGCGATAAACTGGTCATGTAAAAATTATAAAAAGGAAAATTTTTATTCGTTTTAGCCCAGATACTCTTGTTGTAGTTGGATCAACCTAAGGAAATGTGCAATTTTCAGATCATCATAATATATACAGAATACATTTATATAATCATTTCGGAAAATAAAAAACTTTATGAGAAAGTTTTAAAAATGTCAACATACTCTTAAAATTACTTGAAATAACGATAGTACATAGATAATTTAACTTGAAATGTGCCAAAACATAACTCAAAAAATGTGCCAGTAGCGGTGGCGACACGCAATGACCAAAAAATTGAAACCTGTGCCAACAAATGAAGTAAACCACCAAACAAGAACATTTTGACACATTTTGGATTTTTAAAAAAGAGTACCCTATAATACGATCATCTATTTGGCTTTCGTTATTACTCACAGAGGTTTTTGTTCCCCCGACAATGAATTTATGGTTGGACTGAAACATGGAATGATGACATTTACCGAGAATGAGAACTCTCTTCTCGCTTTCTGTGGACGTCCTCACACATTTCCAAGTGAACGAAATGCATTTTAATGAACGTGAATATATTCAAATTTAATCCTGTAAAACATACTCGTACATCGAGATACTGAATGAACAATGATATTTCTAAAACGATATTAAACGTATAGGAATGATCATCATATTAGGGTGGATAATGATTCGTATTATGATACTAGTATCTAGTAGTGTCGAAGGGGATCGAATTACGTTCGATGTTTCCTGAGTTGGTAGAATCAGGGGACAGACTAAAACTTAATGCTATTCTTAGTTATTCCTTAATAAATAAACTAATTTAAATGTGGCTTGTAGTTACTCTTTATCGGTGTATTGTTCAAGAAATTATGGTTTTGATAATTAGCCTAATAGATTGAAGTAAATTTCCATGCAGACGCCACAGATAGCAGCATGTTGACTGCAAAGAAATTTACTTGTGAAACGAAGTCATTATTTTTTTGTTGCCGTACAATTATATTTTATTCGTGTAACTGACCTACTACTGGATATTGGTCAGTATTCCAAGAAGTTTAAACTGTACCTTCTTTTGTAAAGGTGATGCTGGAAATAAAATTATTATTATTAATATATTCTACCAAATTACAATCCTCCATTTTTACTTCTTTGTTGTAAGTTCCCTTTTTCTGTCCATTTCACACACACATTCCTCAAGTAAATGGTCTACTGTTTCCATTATAATTTTACATATACACATGTCAGAGTCACATAACTCCAGAGTTTCTTGGAATTTCCTAAAATTCCATGAGCCGTCAGAAATTCCATCACATACTTGTTTGGAAGAAACCTGTTCTTATTTTTAGACTCAAAGCCTACGTTAAAACAAATTAATGGAAACCTATAAAAGGGAATTTGGAAAATTTGGAGAATTTGGAGAATTGGGGCTTGGTTGCTACGGTGTTCCCTTGTAAGCGTGCCCAAGGTCACTGCCCGTGAGAGTGACCTTGACGGAGGTGGTGGTCTGAGTAGAGAAATACGTAGGGTAAGTCGGGGTTTGCACGGGGCAAATGTTTGAATTGAAGTTTGAACAGGAGGGAGAAGTTTTTTCGCGTAAATCCGGTACTTAGCACAATCATCTGCCTCCCGTCAGTTGCCGTGTGGAACCCCATCGACTTCGTGTACTACACACTGAAGAAAATGAGGAGAAATCATTTTTCTCATTTTCGATGTTATTTCTCCGCAACATTTACGAAAAATTAGGTACTCAACATAATTATCAAAGGTTTCAACCACGTTTTATCTGTTTAGTATGTGTAACAAGTTTTGTTATGCCACCTATAGATTTCGGGTTTCCCTGTTTAACGAGGAAGAAATTCTGTCCAAACAAAACTGCAAAAGGGGGCAAAAGTTTGCTAGTGACTCGGGGCAAAGGTTCGCAGGTGCCTATTCGCGAACCTTTGCTCTACACCTTCAAATCTTTGCCTCTGACACTGTTTCAAGGTAAAACTTTTCTCCCTTTCTTTTTCTCTTTTGTGTACTACTCAAGGATTACTGTTATGATAAAAGTAAGTATAGAGTATTCGGTAATTCACAAGTCTTCGATCAGTCTTCAACGAGGATCAAGAAAAGGAGTTGGTTGAACATTGAGTTGATTTAGGCAAAAGATTTTTCGAATTTAACCTAAAATCCTTGAGATTTATACTTTACTCTTACGCTAAGAAAAACAATATTAAATACCCATTCTCAGAGTCTTCCAAGATGGCTAGGGAGGATTTTACCAAAGTTTTCATGAAAAAGAACAGATTATCTCTGACGACCCCACGAAAAGCGAGTGTGGCTCGAACCGGAAACAATGAGCTTGGCAAGTCTGTGTCCGCAGAACATGGAAAACTGTTACTGTTGTCTGTGCTATGAGTACCACTGGAAAATATGTATCTCCATATTTTATATTTGCAAGGAAGAGAGAGAAGTTCGCAATGCGAATCTTTGCCCCGCACCGCGGGCAAACCTTTACCCCGGCTTACCCTAAGTTCTACTTTCCGTTAATATATGTCTGAGGTGAAAGATCTTAAACGGATTAATCGCAGTAATCATTTGGCGGAATATTCTTACAAAAGTGCTAAACAAAAATTCTTGGTATAGTAAGGAAGATCATCCAAAAAATATTCAATTTTCCCTTGGTTAATCTTGATGTACATAAGTAGGTTGATCTGGGCATTCTGTCGAGTTTCTTTTTTGTTCATATTTTTTCATGCTCCCAAAAATTATGACGGCATTTGTCATTAACATATTTTGGGTTATATTACGTCGATAATTTGTTCGAAAACTATTCGAGAAACCTGAAATCGGCAAAACCGATACAATTATTGTCACACAAATTAAAATAAATCATTGAATTTGTTCTACACACCCTAAAATACATTCCAAAATCACTAATAATAAATAAGGTGTTCGTACCTAAAGCAATGGGAAATTTGTGTATAATGAATGTAGAAAATTAATGTAAAAAATGAGGAGTCAGTGTGGCTCAGTGGGTGGAGCACTGAATTGCTAGCGGATGGCCGGGGTTTAGTCCCAGGTGAGGTGGGGATTTTTCATCACATCTCAACTTACATACCTATTCAACCTGCTGTAAAATGAGTACTAGGATCTATCCTGCGGTCAAAGCGGTCGGAGCGAGATGCTGTCCACATCTCCTCCTCCTAGTGGCGAGATCAAGAAATTGCGGAGCTCTACCCTCCGCGAACCCCTTGGGCACCTGCGGGACCTGTTGTAGGATAGTTTGACTTTGACTTTTGAATGAATATTTACCCATCTCCTCCATTAGAACCTTATGTTTGAAGCCTAGGACGAATTCAGAACCAGTGTCAAGCGAGAGAACTGTCTAAAGAGTTTCTACAGAAGTACATGACGCAAGTCAGCTCTGAGTATAATATAAAGAAGGGTCTCTTTACTATGATTTTCCCTATAACGATAATCTTTCTACAACGATGAAATGAACGAGGGTTGTATGGTTTGCAATAACAGTAATGAATTCATTTTTTCTCTATACCGATATTGCTCTCTCTCTCTCCGTATAAGAAGTGTATTTCTGTCGTCAGGGGGGAAAGAAAGTGTAAGGGGGAAGGAATCGAACTAGAATGACGGACTTTTTCCATTAATGTAAATGGAGTGGAAAATAATAAACTGCATTGGGGAAAATATGTAGACTTAGCAGAAAATACTAAAGCAGCATTTTTTTTAAATTTAATGTACGGAAATAATTGTAATATTTTACGAAATATATATTTGTTGAGTGAGTTATAAGTTTTTTTTGTCTATTGCGTCAAAACTATTTGCGGTATGTTATGCATCAGAGAAAATGTAAATTGAAACCATGGATGTTAGGATAGGGCGCTAGTGAAAACTGCCTCTTAAGGAAGGATGATTAGAAGAAAGTGAATACAAGAGATAAACACCTCGCATTGAATGTGCTCAAAATAAAGTTTAAAAATAAAATACTCTACTTGGCTGGAAACAACTGGCGTACTTAATTCCAAGTATCTCTAATTTCTTAATTTCCAGCTAAAATCATTATTCTCACTTTCATCTCCTGTGTTAACTCGTACTTTGTTCCTATCACCTTCACCATCTGCAATTCCCTGATTCATTTCCTCTATTATTATTCATTTCCCCCTCATCCACTTCCACCTCCACCACCACTTTTCTTTTCAAAATGCCTCAAATTCAAAACAATACTCTCACTTTCATCCCTCCCTTAATACAAGCATATCTCTGTTCATATCACCATCAACAGGAAATCACCATCGTACGGGTGGGAATTCACCGCCATTTCCACGTCATATTCCATTCCCACACTCTTTTTATTCAAAATATCAAATTTCGTGCATTCCCGCGAAAAGTTTTACTTCCTTCATCTCTCCTGTACTAGCTCACATCACCTTCATCAGAAACTCCTCTGCGTTTGTGTGCGTTGCCACTACTCTCAGTTTCACTTCATTCAGCACTGTCCTTTCCTTTTATTGAAAGTATTTCAAATTCCTTATTTCCCGCGAAAATCATTACTCTCACTTTCGTCTCTTCTGTATTAACTCATTCTGCATCATCAGCAACTCCTCCGCTTTCATCTCCGTTCCACTACTCTCATTACCACTTCGCATTCCACCATCATCTCTACCGCCACTCTTTTTATTTAAAGCTTCTCAAATTTCTTAATATCCTGCGAAACATACTCTCACTTTCATCTCTCCTCTATTAACTCGCACTCTGACCCTATCTACAACATCAGTAACTCCCCCGCACTTCCACTCTATCTCATTTCCACTTCATCCACCACGTCCTCCTCCCCCTCCCCTTCCTCCTCCTTCTCCTTCTCCCCTCTTCGACGGAGGCAGTGGCGGTGACGGCAGCGAACTTTCTCCGCGACGCGTGCGAGTGAGCGAGCGAGCGAAGGAACAGGCGAGCAGCACTCCATTGCCACTGAGGCAGTGAGGCACCGTTTGTCATGGAGCGTGGAAGTGCGCGCGCGATGGGCTCCGCGGCCCTACGCCGTCGACGTCGGAGAAGGAAGTGTGTCCTCATTGCCTCGGCTGTCGTCCTCGCCGTCCTCATCGGCGCAGCTGCCGCGACCTCCGGCCAGATCCAAGGTAACAGCGGTGTCTGCGGATTTTGGTAGTGCTTCTCAGTGACGTTGACGAGTGATCGATTCAGTGATTGATATGAGTTTGGTGTTGTTTGGTTGTCAGTACTTCGATAGTGGTTTGTTTTTATTTCATGTCTTGTGGAAGATTAGTGATTTATTATTTTGGTCATTTCGTGTTAGATGTGGAAACATTTTATTTTTGTGTGTGCTACAATGAATTTGTGATCAGAGTTCTCGTATTACTCTACAAAGCAAATCAAATATTGGAACTCTGGCGGACGTTTTACAGATAATTAGGAACACCCAAATCTCGACAGATCGATAGTCAATATTTTTTCACTTCTATGGTATTTGCTTTTACTTTTGTAGCCTCAGACGTTATTTGTGTGATTGGAGATTGGAATCAGTTATACGTTCGGGAAAAGTCAATGGTTTTTTATTCACTATTTTTACAAATTTTGAATATGTTATGTTGCACCTGTGCGACATTTTGATATCGGTATTATTCATGCAAAGTTCTTTCTACTGACAAAAAAATTGATTACATTAAAATAACCATGATTTCATAGACCCCTCAATTTATCTTGTGGGTTCCATAAATAATTTGGAACTACTAATTAAAATCCCATCTCTTTTCTCTTACTCAATATAACTTTGTTGGTCTAAGGAAAAGAAACTTGCATGTGAAATGACCATTGTTTAGTTTCGCTCAATTCAAACAGTTTCAATTGAATTTAAATCAGCATTAAGATTAATATTTTGGGCACCTAAGTTGTTTCCTTATCTGTGTCAAATCTAAATTGTTCATACGTTCGAAAATCACGTATCGAATGTGTAAGTTTAACTTTCTTTTGGCTGCCAGTTCAGTTTCCGCATCGCTCTTGCTGCATTACGATGTTATTTCCAAGGTTAGGTTTACCGTTATACGAGTCTTATGTTCAGCGTACTTGAAAAAATTCAGCTTTCTAGATAGTAGTTTTTAATAAAACTTATTTTTTATATTCAGCTGTCATCTGCATTGTGATCTGTGAAAATGCGTTATGTTAGGATGGTGACTTCTAAACATGAGCGGTTTCGTTGTAACGAGGGAAATAATACCGAGAACAACTTTGTGAAATACGTCTCTTGAAGTGAACAATGGAATTGACTTAATCACATGGTGTCCACAAATCCAAACAAATCTTTTTATGTACGGAATGGTGTAACGGTAGGGTATCAACTGCCCGACAAGGGACAATCTGCAGTGAACGTCGCTACGCTTTCTCTGCGAGACAGCACGTTCATCGACGTACTCCAGAGGCACCATCCGCCATGTGCGAAGCTCCACCGTAAGCAGGGGAAGACGCCGTTGGAATGTCAGCGGACAGCCTTCGGATGGTCATCCATGCAGCCGCGGCGGCGGGGGGGGTATACGGGCAGGAAGGCATGCGGGCACGGGGCCATCGTCTTCGGATGGACGAACGGCAACATCCTCACACACATGATGCGCACACGCTACATTACAAAAGATGCTGTCAAGCAGAGGCGAATCCATGTGTGATGTTGCAGATATACTCCCTATCATGACAATAACCATCGGTTAGTCCAGAGCACCCGATATCACGGTGGGGAAATAAAGCAATTAATAAATAACTTCATAAAATTGAATCTACTTTTTTAAAACTTAACTGCACCACATTCCTGTATAACAGTTGCAGATTCCTCGTGCATGCTTAATTTGTTATATCCACAACTAATGTATTGACTTTGTTTGAAACATTGTTCAAACAGGAAAAAAAGGTTATTAGTTGATCGATAACTGCTATTCTTCCGAAAAAAAACTACATAATTTGAAAATAAATTTTTCGAAAGTATTCTGTTAAATCAAAACTATTTTTCCCACTTTCTCAAAATCCACTTTCTCAAAAATCCTAGAAAAATTGTTCTATAAGCGTCTTCTAGATGTTTTATCAAAAAATAATATTCTCTCTGACGATCAACACGGTTTTAGGAAATCCTTTTCCACTACAAGCACCATATTTTCTTTCTTAAACGATGTTACCAAATCTCTTGATCGTGGAGAAAATCCTCAGGGTGTTTTACTTGTCTTATTCAAAGCATTCGATGTCATCGATCACGGAAATCTCCTTTCCAAATTATTAGGGTATTCGTGGACTTCAACGTCAATGACTAACATCTTATTTAAAAGATATCAACAGGTCGAAAGATCCTATACTAAAAATAAAATACTTCAGCGTTGTCTTTCAGACACAAAACCACTTACTTGCGGAGTACCCCAAGGTTCAATTCTCGGTCCTATACTCTTTTTTATTGTATGTGAACGACATGTCATCATGCACATCAGATTGCAAAATGGTTCTTTTTGCTGATGACACTAATTTACCATGTAAACACGCCAACGCTCAAAATATTTTGTCTAACCTTTCGACTTGGTTCCATGCAAATCGTCTCATTGTAAACACTGGTAAAACTGTGTCTTTGTCATTTCACAATAGTAATACAAAATCTTTACCCCAGGATTCTCTTTCTTTAAACGGAACACAATTAAAAACTGTTACGAATACAAAATTCTTCGGTCTCCATATTCAAGACCTCAACTGGAATTGTCATGTTGACAATCGTAATTCCCAATTAAGCAAATTGTGTTACGCATTCCGAATCTTAGTTAACGTAGTTAGTCCACGTATTTCCCGTCGCGTATATTTTGCAAACGTTTACTCTCATTTACGTTACGGCATTACCTTCTGGGGTAATTCCGGTCAGAGCATTCAAACTTTCAGAATTCAGAAGAGAATAGTTCGGATAATTTGTAAATCTCACTCCCGAAACTCTTGTAAACCTTTATCCAATGAATTAAATATTAACACTTCCCTGCATTTATATTTATGAAACGGTCTTGTTTGTTAAGACCGAATTACTGAAGTGTCACCCTTACTTCATACGAAGCAGTCTCGTTCACGAACACAATACTCGCAATAGTAATAATATTCATCGCCCTAGAGTGTCAACCAGTCTTTGCCAAAAAGGACCATATCATTCGGGAATCGTTCTATATAATTCCCTGCCTAAGAATATAAAAGACATTATGAAATTGAATCTCTTCAAATCCGCGGTTAAAAACTACCTCCTGCTCCAGTACTTCTTCACTGTAAAATTATTTATTTATTTTAATAAAAGTTAAATCCGTCTTGTACTTTATCACGCCATTGCTGTAGTACTTTTTAAATAACTTATAACAATTTCAAAAACTATTTTCTTGCATGATTGTGTTGCCGTATGGCTCATTGATGTAATTTTATGTGTACTCAACTTTGGCACAGTTGTGTCCATTAATTCTGTAGCCCCATCTTGGCCCGGGTTTTTCTCCGTTTTTCCTTCTGGTAGAGGCGGATTTCTTATACAGGTTCTCTAGGCTTTGTCCAGGGGCGTGTTTATTGTAACGATAAATCGTGAATTTAATGTTATTTCAATTCTTATGATCTTTAAACAATATACTCAGAATAATCGATAGTTCGATAATATTTTGTACATGTAAATTTTTTGCGTTAAATTACAAACACATTGACATTCTATTAGTATTATAACTCGCAGCTAACTTTTTATCTTGTTAGGAATTTTTACTGAAATTTTTTAATCCGCCTCTGCCTTAGGACCCTTGATCGGAGTTGATGGTATGGTTCCTTGCTTGCTTCCGGAGAGTAAATTAGTTTATTGTCCTCCAAGTGGTCATACGCAGTTTGTACTGCTTTTTTGACAATAAGTTTTTTATTATTAAATTTATTATTATAACCGGTCACAATACTATGTCATTTCTGGAAATAATGAGAAATTCTTTCACACTAAGCGGTAGATTATCTGTTTTTATAGATGTGTGCTGTGTTCTTGGAGGATCGTTTAGATTATGTTTGTTAGTTCTAGTGGAACGTTTGTTTTCTAGAATTTTATTTTTATTTTTCCGAGTTCTGGATTCCGTAGTAGCAAGTGTCAAGTAGTTCCAGGAACTACTGCTCTTAATTTTTTTTCTTGTTGAAGATAATCTTTTACTGTGTATCCTTGATTCTATGATCAAATGTATTTTTGTTTGAGTAATTTTCTTTTACGACTATCTCGAAAGTGGGTCAAGAGTGAAAATTTTTCGCGTCACGTCGGAAAAAATCAATATTACACGACATTGAATCAACACTTCATTGAAGGTCGGGTGTTTTTGAAAACATTTCACTCTTGTGTTTTTCTAATAACTAGTAGATGAAATTCTCTACGACGTTGACTCACGTGCTTTGAATAAATATTTTTTAAGAGGATACGAATGTGATGAATAGTTTGCTTCTGTCATATGTTATATTCTGTTTTATTATTCTGTTATATTAATCATGTTGATAAATTAATACATCTTACGATAAAGAGGTAAGATTTCACCAAAAAATTTCCTTGTTCCAGAGAAAGTATGGACTACACCTAGAATTGTGGTGTTCCTATTGCTTGGTTTTATGGACATTTTGTTTAATTTTACGAATTTAAATTAATTCAAAATAATTAGTTTTACTCTACTGGATTTAAAAGAAAACGAGTGATGGAATCGTTTTCGTAATGGAAAAATGTCTTAAAAATGACTTGCTACAGTTTTGGAATTACTAGTCTACCTGTTTATTTTAGAACTCATGGGAATATTTTTCCACTTCTTTCAGAAAGTAGAATTCTGAAGTTTTAGTATTAAAGTTAAGAATATAATATCTAAAAGATCTTAATCTGAAAGATAAAAATTTTAGTATTAATTTTGAGAGATACCATTTTCGACACATTCCATTTTGTTGGTTTCCAAACTTTTGGAGACAGATGCCATTTTCGTTTAAAGAAGTTTTGACAGAATAAGTGTGATCCTTAACCTCAATGCCGCGCGATCACTTCAAAAGGTAGTAAGAGAGCGTGGAATTGTGTGTACTCTGTTCAACATAATGGATAATATATGTAATAGATAAATAATTTTTGAGATAAATTACATATTAGGAATATAGATCTATAGAATATGAAACAAATTATAAATGTCTAACTCCTTCAACAATTTTTCACTGTTAATTGTTAAATGTTCTGGTGTTGTGAAATGAGGTGTTATTTCAAATAAGAGGATGATCCGCATTTTGATGAAAATAACGTGCATGTTAGGGCTACGGCACATCGGAAACTTAGACAGAATATTATCTTTGCGAAACAAATAAACGTCAGGTGAACTCTACGCACTTTTAAAAATTTCTCGTGCAACGGAATAAGCTGTAAATTTTCCTCCGGAGGCGTCTATTCCTAAGGTAGACTCCCCTGTGCAGTTGCAGTCTCGTGATACGCTAAAGTCTGTTCCAAAGATCGCATTTATTTAGAAAATGTTACAATTTGTGAGTTAACGCAAACGTTAAAGTTTAATCTTAAGCTGTACGTTGTGATTGGTTTATTTAACCTGGTTGTTCTTAAACTTTTTGTTCTCATGACCATCATTTCATGAGACCAACATTCTCGCGAGCCCCTTTAAGGCACCACTACAATTTCCGGTAAAATATATTTTCCAGTCTTTCAAATGATTGAGTCGCATATTTTCTCCCTACAATTTTTCGAGACCTCTCAAATATGCATTGGAGGTATTTATCACATATTAAGAGGTAAAAACTAGAAAAATGACCGAAGCAGTTAACCTAAATTTTTTTACTATTTCGTAGGTAAGTTAATTTTTTTAATATTTTATAAGCTAGCAATTCACGGTGGATGCAACATTTTCAATACAATAAGAACAGTTTCAGTTGGTGTGATCTGCTTTGAATAGTTGTAATTCTGAATTCTATACGATTCTTCTCTTAACCCAGCAGAATATTATGCGATATTTCATATCATTTATGCCGTGTATATCTATTCCCAATAAGCAGTTAATTGAAACATGTAGAAAAAATCGCTCAAAATTGGTTTATGACTTGTAACATTATCTATTATCCAATGATTATCCATTATCCAATGATTATCCATTACTCTATGATTTTGAAAGAGTATAATTCGCCTGTTTAAACAGAAAGCAGCAACGCAACTTCGGGTACTTATTTCAGTGCTTTGCGTCGCTGAAACGTGGATTTATACGTGCGATAAAGAAGTGTTTGACTGTGAACCGACGTACCCCCCCCCCAACCCCCTTCAACACGCGTTCACACGTGACGTATCCTCGAGACGCGGTGATGCGGGCGAGGAAGGCGGCAGTGAGTGTCTGCTGCGAGGCGATTTTCGCTTTCGACCTTACGAGATCTATGAGAAACCGCTTATTCGATTGGTTTATTATTAACCATCTTGGCTACTTGTTTGACAATGCTCTTCCACGGTGTGTGCCGTGCTTCTCTTTCGTTTGTTTTCTGCAAGGATTGAGTTCGTATCGTCTTTTGTTAACTCCATTTATTTTGAAACAAAAGAGGAAACGATAATGATACTTAACGGATTATGTTGTTTTTCTACCTAAGGTGGCAGTGTTTTTCTACTGTAAATTTTACTTTTTCTTTATCTTATCACGATTTGTTCTGTTTAATGTTTTGGAGAATTTGAGACTTTTTTTTAACTAGCCATTTTCTTGGTGACACATTCTTGTAACTGATTGTGAGAAATAATTATGTTTCCATGGCGTGAATGGATTTATTTGAAAACAGTTGTGGTGAAATTTCTTTTAAAATATTTATCGTTCTTCCCGTGTTTTGTACGTAATAATGTCAGTTTGCCGTCCGTAAAAAAAAGCTCGCGATATTTAATGTACGTTTGATGGTTTTTAATCAGAAATCATAGTTTTCTTGTTAAACCATTTTCAAGAACACTTTCGTCCAGCGATAAAATGATCCTTTATCAAAGTACTTGCTTTCAATAATGTTATGTTAAAAGAACAGTTTCACACATGTTAGTTAATTAATTTTTTGCTCTCTCAACAAGGAAGATGATGTCAGTTTCGTATTCATTCTTACTCTTCCTCATCACGTCATTGGTTAGCATGTTCTTATGAACTGCTTCCTATTTTTAAACAATTACTTTGAAAAAGAAAAATTCTTCAGGAATGACTCACCTCCTAGTACGTATGTGAGAAGCTGGTTATAGTGCTTCATACCAGCGCTCGGCAACCTTTTAGAGACTTCATGGAGCCCTGTATTCATCGTTTTCTATTACGAGGATATATTTTAAGAAAAAGAAAACGTATTTATTCTGGAAACAAGAATAAGATGCTTTTTAATTAAAACAAAGTTGTAAGTACAGATTAAATTAATCATATCTGTTTAATTACTGCAACAAAATCTTTAGAGGTTATTCCATGTATCTTGTCCGCGACGTGGTAGTTCTTGTTCAACACCTGATTGGACATCAATTACATCAGATATTTTAATTTTTACCATTTGTTTCCTATCTCTCTATTATGATTTGTAAACAATAACAAGCTAATATTGACAGTCCACTTGTTTATTCAACCCCAAGACCAAAATTTGATATTAATGATAGTTTTTTCTCTGCGGTCCATCAATATTTTCGCGCGGATTACTGGTTGGCGACCGCTGCTTTATACGATGAAAAATCATTGGAAACCTCTTAATTCGCAAGGAATATTTGATTAATTTTTTTTATAAACGCATTTTAAATTATTGCATTATGCGGTACTCAGTGAAACTAATTTTTCAACATGTTTCGAATTTCACGTATGTTTCTCGTATACTCATTGAATTTATCACATCTTTCCTTCGACAGAATTAAGTGTAATCCTTGATCATACAATTTGAATCAAAGTTTTAATGAATTTTACGAATTCCAAATTTGAACATGGAAGATCTATTGAACATTGCAGGCGAAAATTGGCACATATGTCGAAACCTCGTTTCATTTTCCATCTTTACAAATCACGTGACCTCCATTGGAGTGTCTCGCTGCACGAAACTCACTCCAAAAATAAGAAACAAACAATTTTGTTGAATGCAATGTGAGGCAAGTTGTACTCCGTCTGCCGCAGGCAAACCGGTACTCGAGTTTCAAGGAACTGAGTCGATGAACGAATTGTCAAGGTCTTAACACCATTGCGATGACAATTATTTTAAAGTTTGAGCTGTTTGCCTCATGACGAGCTGATTGAAGTACGTATATATAGTATTCAGCTCGAATTATTTAAAGAATGTTTTTTAAACTACGAGAATATGGAACCTACTTACTCCGAGGAATCACTGCTATAATTGCAAGATAATAGGAATTGTTTGCTGAAGCAAAGCATTTTCGAAATATTAGTTTACTCTCACTGATCTAATCAGCAGTGTTCAAATGAAAGAGAATGTAGTGAGCGACACATTTGAAGCTTATCTTTTTATGTTTCAATACATGTCTTTATAAAAATGTCCTTATATACAGGGGGTATTTTAAAGGACTTCCTAATTATTTGAAATTCTTTTTTTATACTTATGCACTATTTCGATTTACCTGTTATAAACTTGTCAAATTTACTTATCGGGTAATAAAGAATTCTAGAGGTGTCTTTTTATAATTATGTACATATACAAGTATTCCATGAAACATTGTCGGCATATTGGTTGAAATTAATGATTAATTTTAACATTTGTAATCGACAATCGTGAGAGTTTTTTTTTTTACATGGTTTGGAATAAACATAAGATGCAGAAGTTGGGAGGGGGAGTCAGAAGGGGGAATTATATGACTCTTTATCTCTTTAATTCGAACCCTGTTAATTAGACATTCTCACTGTGAAGACAATTAAAAGCTCAATTTTTGTTGACTTCGATCATCATCGTTTTTGATTTTCGTAGAAATTATCCCAGTTTTAATATGTTCCCTCCGATTTCGTCAGAGCGTACCCACGTGACTTAGTTCCTAAGTTCCCTAAAATACGTTAGTAAATATTTAGTATAATAATATATTGCCCAATTGTGGNTATATATATATATATATATATATATATATATATATATATATATATATATGCATTTAAAAAATAAAATTTCCACGTTGGATCCTATGGTATCCAGTGTCACCTGGAATGCAATCTATGATTTAGCACTCACACGATAGAGATATTATATATAGCTCTATTATAACATACTTGGAGCGCTTTCCTACTCACATGTCTGCGTTGGCTGTTGTACGTGAGCCGGAGCAGTCGCCGGTCGTTGCGATGCCGGAAGCACTCGACAGACTCAGTCTGTGGCCTTGCTCTCTCTTCTCTCTTTTTGCCATTCGCCTGCTGCCTCTCAAAGCCATGGAGGTGAGGCCAGGAGAGGAACTCTGTTGCCAGTACTACAGACGTTCCACGTGCAAATGTGATGCATTTCGTCCACCGGGCAAGCTCGCGTCAACACGGATCTGGATGACTCAACATTCCTTACTCATGGCGCAGTATTCGGGCACTTGATAAATTCTGGAAATGTTATGGAAGGTTTATATTTTCATATAACACATCAGAAATTCCATTTCGTATTCTTTTTTAGGTTTCAAATATTTCCCAATACAGTTTCAATAAATTTATTATGAGAAATTTATTATTATTTTAGGACAGTTATGAAAACTGATATTTCAAATATTTTTTTTGTTCCTGTTTTTAGATTCATTTAGGTTTAGTGATAAAATATTCTCGTACACGTGTGAAAAATTTAAGAGCAAAATTTCTGGCGTTGAGGGAAAGCATTTAAAATGGTCTTATGATACTATAATTCATAAATATTCAAAATATTCAGTAAGAACGGTATTACGTAATCACCTAACTTACACACGTGCGAAAAATTTACGCTCTGGCTTAAATAGATTTAGGCCAAATTTTGATTGCATGATTTCTCGAGAACAGATAAAGATTTAATGAAAATTATTTAACTGCCCTGTTGCACATGAATCCTTTTTCCCCGAACCGCGTGATCTGCTCGTGATGGTGGTTGTGGCGTCATGAGAGTAAACAACTGTTATCTGCAAACAAGACAGATGCTGTGATTCAAAACGATGCAAGTCGAATGCGGATATTCACTGTGATTTTCAGAAATATTACTTCATGATACCCATCTGCTTAATTGTACGAAAGCTGACTTTTTTTCAGACTACTTCATTCGAAATCCGCTTTTATTACTGCTTGTTATTATTGATTAGTCTATTATTTATATCAAAGTTTGAGGGTGAGCCTGTAATTGACGCCATTTACTTCTGGCTAACATAGTGTTAAAGGTGCAAAGACATCGATGAGGTAGAACATAACCTTATCGGAGCAGAAGCAATTGATAAACCAAGGAGCAAATGGAGCAGAATTCAGTGTCACAAAAGTTGTCGAAGAGAGCAGATAAACATCTCGGTAGAGAAACCTTGCAGTTAAATCAGAGATAATGAACGCATAGGAAACTCTTAACAAATCTCTAAACAACTTTCTTCGAAAAATCTGAAACATAAATAATGGTGTTAAGGTTTGAATTTTTATGTTTGTTTTGTCACTCAATTGAAAAGGAACTTTTTTTCCTTCATGAAGCAATTTTCATTTTATCGTGGTTCATTAAGATTTAATTCCTTTGTTAAATTCGATTTCATTTATCTTGAAATAGGTGAAAAATATATATTAAAATGAAATTTTTCCCCGTAAGAACTTTTTCGAAAAATAGTCTTAAATCGATCTTTTTACTCCAAATACAGAATACTATCAGACTTACGATTTAGACCCAAAATGAGTAAACGAATTGGAAGTATTGATGGAAGGAATTCTTGGATATCGATGTAAAGTTTTAGTGTGTTTATATCAATGCAATATATAGTCATATATTTCATAACGCGTCGTTATATTTTAAAAGAAATCATAGTTGTATATAACTCACGCAAAAGAGAAAAAAAAGAAGTCGGAAAACAATTCTAGGAAAGAAAGGTGAGCGTATTACAATTGTCAAACTCGAAGACATATTCGTTTAAAAATATTCCATAGTTCAATTCGTTTAGAAATATTTATCCTTACAATTATTTGTTCCTTACCTACATATCTTAAAATTCAAAGAACGTTTGCCTGATATAGAATCCTCCCTGAACTCTTTCCAATTGCCTCGTAGACTGATAAGAAATAATTCACCTTATAAATAATCCCTTTCTTGCGTAATAATTTTTCACTGTATCTCAAAGACTTGTGGAAATACTGTTTAGCAATCTATACGTTAAAATTACTGTAAACTAAAAATATATTCATGTTTTCAAAATTCTGAATTAAAAGTAAAAACAGGAAGGAAGCACTGTTTGTATAGATGAGCTGCCCAGAAATAGGAGTCTATTCCTTATGTATTCAAAGCACATCTCAAGTTTGGTTTTAATGCATCAATTTGTTTGTGAGTTATTGCGGGATCAAAATTCTTAACACACATGCCTACATTCACCATTGATCATCATCGCAAAAAAATTGAAGAGAGTCTCTCTGGAGCCAACGCGTTAAGCTCTGAAGAGATCTCGATTTTTTGGACCGATTATTATTCTTTCCTTGTACATACTGTATAATTGGAAAGTAAAAATTATGTTTGTTTGTTAAATTCATTCTGAAATTTATCGTGCATGAGGATTATTGAACGTAATATTTTTTTGTGAATACACTTGTCTGGAATACGCGTGTCTCATTGATAAATATTTTTTACTTCATATTTGATTATGGTTCAATTCAAGGGTCCTTGATATTTTTTTTACAAAAGAATACCCAAGAATAATCGGCGAATTATTGTTGACTGACACGGAAACCCATATGCATATGTTGAAGCTCTGAGTGCTGTAAGCTGTGAATACTAGAAACATGAATTCTCTTTCAATGACTTTTCTAGTCGCTTAATAAATAATTCGTAATATTTTGTTCTATTTCATTATTGAGTAATTACTGTTAAAAAAGATAGAAACATTAAGTATAAATTTATCATCTCATGATATTGGCTTGAAAAATGTAACTACAATATTCGTTGAATACCGCTGAGATGCACGGATAAGGGTGACGATAGGCAATTACAATACCTATACTCCTCGTCTTAATTTCTTCCTTTCTTCTCTTCCTTGTTAATTTGCCTTTGTCATATTGTGAAAGATATTTCTGTAGTATCTCATCCCCGTATAAAGAATATTATTCTTTTTTCTTCTTCCTCTGATAATGTGGAAGAACCTCAGGAAAGATGAAATGTCGAGTGATTTCATTCTTTTTTATTGCAAGATCGAATAAAAGTTTCTCTCTTGCTTTAGCATTTTCCCACCATTCTTGACGAATGTAAATGTCACACCCACAACGAGGGAATCCATGAATCCTCCGTATAGCGAATTGTTCAAGAAAGATACTTCCTCTTGAATATTCACAACTCTATTCTCTTGCATACTCACTTGAAGGTCATCATTGGTCTTTCAACCAGTGCGCTGTTAAAAGCGACATTAATCACCAACACCTGTTGCGCAGGGAACGCCCATAGACGACTTTGGCTCGCTTCCCGTATGAATCGACTTCTCGACCGTCGATGTGTGAATCAGCTTCACGTTTGCGTATTAGTTGGAACAGTTGCTAAGTTAAACTGTTACTAAGTTAAAGTGTCAGTTGCTAAGTTGGAACAGTTGCTAAGTTAAGTCTTTGCAATATACTTCAACAAGAAAAAAGGGAAAAAAGTTTTAAATTAGGGCTGGAATTAATGTTTCCCTTGTCAGTCTTATTATTTCGAAACAAGGACCCGGAACAAATAAAAAAGGATCCAATAATAATTATACTGTATTAACAAAACAAACGAAAAGGTTAAAAAACGAAAAAGAGTACTTTGTTGTCCAGATACGGACAATTTTTAAGAATTATAATTCAAATTGTTGAATTTAAATTATAAAATTTTATTTGTTGTACTCATTGAAACAACTAATAATTTAAACAAAACAGGTTTCATTTACGTACAAAAGGAAATAAATCACGTTAACAAATAAACTGGAGAATAGAAATAATTACAAGTAATTATTTTTTTATACACGTACATTTTTCGAAATAATTTTGTATTGTTCGTACATAAAATTACTGGAATGATGTTGCATTGAAGTGATACAATGTGCATTACTCGAGGAAAGCAATGACACGTATTCTAGACTACTGCGCACTGAGATCGGTAGATGGGAAAACGATATTAGGTAGGATACTAAGCATTAACTGTAAGTAAGGCTGCTAAGTCAGGTCGCATTGTAACCATCGATGAGAAATTTTAGTGGCAACTGATGGAATGCCTATATTACTTTTGAAAATATTCTGTTAGAGGTCACTGTACATTCTGATGTGATATTTTTGTGTTCGTTTGGTTCGGTTGAGGGCGGTGTTAATCCTGTTCTCCGTACACATCTACACCATTTGTATACAGGCTAGTAACAGGTAGTGCTGTTTACGAACGGAGTCAAGAGATTTAACTGTTTTCTTCGTAATTTTTTTCTTAAAAATTAGATTGTAGCTACTAATTACTGTTATTCATTAAGTGTCATCCACCAAACTCACGCACAACGTGGTTCGATTTCCGACCACTCTCTCTGGGACATCCCTAAATTGGGGTCATGATTTTCGTTCGATTTTATTTGCGATAAGGGGAGATCGTATACATTTGATAATGTTTATTTCTGTTTTAAATGGTTTATGCCGTTTTACAGAATTGTTTGTCTGCGAGTGTTGGAGGTATTTCCGACGCACATGCCCATACCTATCTCCTTTACAAAACTGGATTTATATTAACTGAATTACAAAACAAATTATTATTATTATTAATAATAATAATAAAGACATTTGCCACCTATCACATCATATCCAAATATTGTCCCGTTGCTCCAATACAAAAACGTTTTTTTCGTAGCTTTTATATTTTATTTATCATTATTAATATTTTTTTTCACTTAGTAAGACAGTACAATAGTTTCATAAATAACTAATTACAAAATTAGATAATTTAAATCTAATTTTCATGAGGCAGAAAATCAAATTTCATAAGGTTAACTATTTATATTTGATACAAAATAACTTAAAATTAATCAAACAGTTGTAACAGTGGTAGAGGTATATTTATCTATTTATTTATCCGTTTACGAATTTCCTGTATAAAGATTTTGAAGGTTTTCCTGCCAACTTGATATGAAGACAAGCTCACCATTATCAGTTGTATGATCAAGTAAGTCGTGATCCGAACTGTAGTAACGTCACACATTTCAAGGAAGACATTTGTTTCTCCCCGCCGCCGCCTCCCTCGCCACCTGTCCCACACAACCAGACTTTCTCTTAGGTACGCGTCATGGCTGCTTGAGATCTCACAGACCTACACCTGTGGCAGACCTGTAACATACTTGCAGGATATGAAACTTTGTAATGGATGTCAAATATTTTGAACACTACCTAAATTTAAATTTTTTTCTAATTCATAAGAAACGTATTAATCCATATTGGGTCAATAAATACTCAGAATGTGAATCATAATTCTACGTAAGAAATTGTTAATTATGTATTAGCATTATAAATTATAAACTTTTAGTTACCGATCTTATGACTCAATCGTGTGAGATGGAGGTCTCTATTTTGGGTTCCAAATACCGCGTAGACATGGGTGTTTTCATCATTTGTACCCATTGAAGGCAACGGGAGACTACCATGGGCTGCATCTAAAACATTACATTCATCCTCATCGCCTTAGTTTCCTTGACTAACCATCTCCAAACCATATTTTTGATGAGTGAAGTATCCTCAAGAATTCCTAAGGCTCGTGCATTGTTTAATGAACTGTTTCGAGTGCCATGCACATAAATCCATACAAGAGTATGTTGTCATAAAAATGGGAATAATTTATTTTTAAAACGTTAAATATTACGAAGAAAATTTGCATAACATAACGCGTAACGCCATAAATAACAAGTCAGAGAGACGAAGTCGTGAAGTAAAATTAATTGACACTTGTATTCTTCACTCTGAATTTTTTATGAGATGATTTAATAATACGAAGTATAATAACACAAACTGTTGTTAAAATACTTTTCCAATATGTCTTTCATCATTTTATGTAGGTGAACGCATTTAGATAATGATCACTCATTAAGCAAGCACCAACCCACGCATTGAAATACCGTACTTACTCGGTAAGACAATTAAGATGCCATACCGATTTGAAAACAAAACCACGAGTTTACGATTGATCAAGTGGATTAGATTTATAGGATATTGGAGACGAAACAGGAGAAGACAAGAGAGGAAAAGAAATGAGCTGGTCATTTGTTTTCCGCACGTCATTTGAAATTCGAAGAATGTTGTAGGGCTGTTGCCGTCTTCCCGGTCGTCAGAACAAAACTATTGCGGTGGCGCACAACAGAAATTTAATATATCTACAAATCTCCCAGCATAAATTTATAGGAAAGATTTCTATTTTAGACCTGTTAAAATATATTTAATATTTAAAGATTTTATTTCCTACACCCACTTTACTCGCCATCTTATGCGTATTAATTAATTTTCATGTCCCACGAAAGTTTGCTATGAATGTCGTGACGTATTAGAATATTGGAATTTTTTAATCGTTTAATCCTAGAATGGTTGAAGTTTTTCCTTTTATTTCTTGGAATATTGATTTTGATAATTTTTTAATTATTGAATAATGTATTTATTTCTTTTTAAAGGTTTTCCTCTACTCCTTTTGAGAAACCGATTTGAGTGAATTGATTTATTTTGCCTTTCAAAAATAAATAATCCCTAGTAATTTTATTTTTTATGTATGAACAATGTGGTACATGAGATTTTTACTGCGTTCAACATGTGTACAGTGTTCATTTCACACAACATTGGCCTGATTAGTGTTTTTAAGGTCGTGCCGTAATCACATGTTGTTGAAGAAAATCAAGTTAGTTCACGAGAATTTTTTCTTACTACCACAAAAAGTTAAAAAGAAGACAAGCTAAATTTTGAAACAAGCTTTACTCAAATTCGTTCGTTTTGTATGACTTAACTCCCTGTACTTTTTAAAAACATTAGAGTAATCATCCATCTATTTTGCGTACTTTCAATGCATTTTTAATGAATTTGTACGTAACTGTTATATATATTTTCCGTAAACAAATTTACGCTGTGCATCGTTGATGGACAGGGACTCTATTTCGGGATCTTGCTTTGGCCGCAGGTGTGGTGCCAGGCGTATGATGTAGTGGTAGCACACCTGCTGCCAAATTTAATGGTCCCGGGTTCGAGTCCCTGTCCGTCGCAATTTTCTCCTGGCCGTAGACGATGCAAACTTCCCTCTCCGAGTAGGTACTCGGAAGTTGTGAGTTGAATTTCTTTTTGTATGTATCTTTGATGAGATCTGTGTAAACAATAGATAAGAACAAAATATCTCGCTAGTAGCACTGAAAGAATGCTCCGACGGAAGGTAAAGGTGTTCGAAGTATATACATTTTAGTAACAGGAATAAAACACAGTTTTATATTTACTAAGTTTTATTTGATTCAGAAATTACTGGGTGGGTGTTAAGCACATTCGCAGGACAAATTAGAACAGTCAGAGGATATAAATTCCAACAGTCAGTGCAACCTCTCAGTGTTTTG
This sequence comes from Laupala kohalensis, assembly GCA_002313205.1. Lineage (NCBI taxonomy): Eukaryota > Metazoa > Arthropoda > Insecta > Orthoptera > Trigonidiidae > Laupala > Laupala kohalensis. Next base: position 210,482 of record NNCF01127582.1, on the reverse strand, counting down.
TAAATAAATTGTTTCCTCCGGGTTCTAAACACAGTTTTAACAAATTATTTACTTATAACTTATTGTGGTAACAATAATAGTAACAATAAAACTAGTATACACAATAAAATGCAAAAATTGTAATAATAACTACAAGGTCTGTCCGATAAGTAAGGCAAATGTTTTTTCGCTGCGCTTCTTCTGGTTACAGCGCGTTTGAATTGGTTCGGTTAGGTGGGGGGAGGCTTACGCTATCCAGCGCTACCAAGGTCTGCGTGCTCCGAGCTCTCGGAGCATAAGGATCATTGTTTTAGTGTACTCCGGTTTACAGCCTGTGTCACGACGCGCGATGGAGGACTCGCTCGAACAACGGTACACAATCAAATTTTGTGCCAAAATCTCGCCGACACCTACGCAATGATTAAGGAAGCTTTAGGGGGACGCAGCTCTTTCGTATTCTCGAGTTTCGAGTCTGATGGTCCAGGGATTAACGTACGAGCTCGAGTTTCGAGGTGGTTGAAGATGTTTAAGATGTTAAGTTGTCCCGGAACAGGTAGCCGATGAACCCCGCTCTGGACGTCCTTCGTCAACCAATAGTGGTCCGTGTGCGAAACTCGGATCGTCGATTGAGTGTCCTGATGATGGTGGAAGCTTGAAACCTACAGAAAACTACGCTGATTTGCTGGAGAGATTGAGAAAAATTGTCGTCCGCACGAGAAGGGAGATCGCCGCCATCTGAACGCTCCACCAAAACATCGCTCCCAGCCACACTACTCTTTGCGTTTGGGTTTTCCTGGCCAAGAATAACTTTGCAATACTGCCGCAGCCCCTGTACAGTCCAGACCTTGCCCCGGTTGACATTTTTTTTGTTCCGCAGGATCAAAAGCGCCGAAAAAAACTTATTTTGGGACCATTGAAAAGATCCAAACCGCTGTGACGAAGACCCTTGATGAGGTTCCCGAAGACTCCTTCCAGGACGCGTACCGTACATGGCAGTGTCGCTGGAAAAAGTGTGTAGGTTCCCAAGGGAACTATTTTCAAGATTTTAAAAAGTTTGTACCCTTATCTCGCATAAATTTGTCTAAAAATATATTTGCCTTACTTACCGGACATACCTTGTATATAGGTCAACCACGTAATAGTTAAAGAAGTGGGTTAGAAACTAAAACATAGGAGAACAAACGACGTATAAAACCTCTTGAACAAAGTGTAGTAACCTCCAATTTCATTAATAATCATCACTTAATGGATTGGGATAATACATTAATATTAGACAAAGAAGTTAATTAAACAAAAACAAATGGGAGTTCGAATTTACGCACGGATATAGTAAAACAATTTTTAATACAGTTTTATAACATGTTTGTGTGACATGTTTTTGTGTGAACATATTTTGAATTAAGAACTCTAATAACCTTGACAGTGTCGAGCACTAAAGCCCAAATTAAAAAAAAAATTGTTGAATTAATGTTTACTTTTTTATCATGTTCAATTGCTCTTATGCTACGTTAATGTTTCTTGATGCAATTTGTTTACACCTGACTATGTCTCCAATGACGAATCGAAACATTGTCATGCACAATAAAAATATATTGATCGTCCAAAAAAGTTCGTAAGTGATAATTCGCTTATTCATTGTCGTATGTTCTGTAAAAATATGTTCGATTGGAGTAAACTGCAAAAGAAGATTTCTTCGCTGTGAAAATCGCTAATCGAAACGTTCTCTCGGCAGGTGCTTCTGACTCGTATTGAAGTGTTGCACTTGTCAATAGAGACAATTGGCGTGCGATGCGCGAAGGTATGTGGAAATCCCGCGTCCATTACGAAGGTACGATGTTCGCATCTGAAGGAGAAAGTGCTGTGTGGTTGATTGCGTGTTGCAATACAAACGAGCAATGCGCCAGGGAATATTCCTGACATCGATCGTGATCATCCCGATCATAACGCGGCTCTTCGATTTTTGGATGCCGTGGCGAGTCGAGTTGCATTTGCAATATTTATAAAATAAAAAAGTATATTTTAGACTAGCTGGATTCAATCACAAGGTAAATGAATGACACTAACATTTTGTACGATAATATGAAAGTTCAGTTTTATTTAGCAAAACATTTCGTTTGCCTGGATTATATGGCAGGTGCTACTTCCCCCATCTGCTAGTAGTAGGAAAGGTTTACTGGGTTTCATATTTAGTAGTGAAGAATGTCGAATGGACACCAGAAGAGTTCATATGATGATGTGCAATGGAACATCTCGGAACTCACGTACAATTGTCAGTACTCGAATAAATTAGTCAAATATATTTTCTTTGTGTAATTTTTAAATACTATTCTCTGACAGGAAAAGGCGAAATATTAAATAATGGAATATCGCTGACACATCTTTTAATGCTCTAATGCTTTAATATTTTATTTGTGTGATTTGCTCCGTCCAGTTATGCAGAAAAAGAACTAAAAATTTCTGGGATGGTTGTGTATTATGGTGTATGATCAATTCTTTTATATTATTGTATATTATTTTCCATCTTCTTTTTCTGTCATTAAGTATCACCGCAAAATTCTCCTCTCCATTGTCCACCAAAAATTGCGCCTCTCACTGAGAATTTAAGGTCTCTTATGTTACTAATGGATTAAGGTTACATGGATATTAATGGTTCCATGGGAGATGTTGAGATATTGAAAACGAGGACAGTATTTTAATCGTAACCAATAAGTGTTAAAAAAAAGTAGACTAACCTGTTAAAGGTCAATGACCTGCCCTGTATTAATTTTTGCGTGCGCTACAACCGGAGAGCATTGCCAAAATTGTGCCGTTGCACATTTCTGTATATACTTCTGTTTCAAAATGTTTTCAAGTGTGTAATATTTTCCGTGTTCATTACATCAAACATAAGAGCTAAGAGACCCTGTAAATCAATTTGAAATCGTGATCTTAAACTGACTGCACACTAAAATTGAATGCCATAAATCATGAAATGCCGTAGACGTTACCTAACTTTCTCCATAAATATATACATCAATATATTTTTTTGCTGTATAGGTCCTTAAAATACAATATTAATCATACACCAAAGTTCTGTTTAGCTGTTCCGATCATCCATGTACCAATGTTTTCGATAATTGATCATGATTTTACGGTTTCTTCGAAGTAATTGTCATATTTCGAACTATCAATATAATGTAGATTGTTGAATTTAATATATTTTGAACATAGTATTCACAGAATATTTGAATTCTAGATTTGAAGGATTTGATGGAAGAAATGAGCATATTTTATGCAGTATGCATTTATTTTGTATGTCTTTAGCGCACGGTACATCTTTTAAAATCAATAATCTAGTGTTAAATTCTGTCAAATTAAAATTTTCTACTTACAATTATTTGCATCCATAAAATATATTTCAGTTAGCTGCATTTGTGACAATGAATTCTCAATTGTTCATACAATAATTATTATAAACTTTATTGACAAAACAGTAATTGCAAGCTGCTTATGACCACTTTGGGGGCAATAACTAAATTACTCTCGGAAACATTAAAAGGATCATCCCATCAATTTCGATCAAGGGCTACAGGGTAGTGGTTAATTTAATATTATAAAAGAAGTTACTTAACAAACACGTGCTGTTATCCATTTAGTTCGAAAATTAATCGTAGATATAAAATGTACTTAAATCTAGAAATTAATTATAACAAAATAATTAATAACATTCCCACCTTGGTGTAATTTATATTGTGTATCCGCCTCTATCGGAAGGAAAACCGTAGAAAACCCGGCCCAAGATGGGGCTACAGAGATAATGTACAGGACTGTGCAAGGTCGCGTGCAGTTATACATAAAATATTATGAATAAATAGGAACAAAAACTGCATGCATGAAAAAAATCAGTAATAAGAGTACTGTATTAACGGCATGATATAGATATGGAGCATTAATATTTTACATTGTGGTATCACATAGAAAACTATATATTGAGAGCTCATTAAACTATTTTAATTAAAATCAGTAAATTCTTTGACATTATAGAAGCAAAGCCACAATAGAAAGCTTAGTATCCGAAGCAAAAACACGACAAAAGCATCAAAGTGTGTAGCTTCAAATCTAGTAAAGATGGAGAGAGTTGTCTCTAAACACGGGTTGACCGCATAGTTCCCACTTCGTTGCTGCCTGTCTCTGGGTGATGGATGGCAGGAGTTGAAGGCTTTAGCTATGATAATGTTGCGATTGCTGTTCAAACGATAAAGATCTCGACATGTATCAAGATTCGTCCGCGCAATGATTCCTGTAAGTGTAATTTGTTTATCTTCCATTATTTGTCATGCACGACTACCACAATAAATTCTCGGAATGGAGATTTGGAAATTCACTTAGGTAATGAATTATAGTACAACCTTGTTTATTCAGAATAATTCAGACCATGAGTTATCTGGATAGTTTAATATCCGGATAATACATTTGACTCTTGAAATAAATAATAGATCAATCTATAAAGAAAACACTTTTCATGTTTTGAGAACTGAAATAAAAATGTGTGGAATATCCTTCTCAAGATACTTGTGTTACTGTTTTGCATCCACTTGATATAATTCGATATTTTTCATAATACAATGCAAATCTGTTTCGTGAATTGTCGTATTTGCTGGAGTGACTTGTAATGGGTTCTTAGTCCTTAAACTTCATTCCACGAATCAACAAATTGGAATTTATATTCGGCTCAGTTAAGCTAAAATGAATCACCTGTAAAAGTTTTCTTAAAAAATACTGAGAAATCAGTAATCCGTATACGACCTCATTGCCAACACTCGTCTGTATTTTCCTTGTGTGCTTGTGTGGGCAGTGCAATGCACGTGCTTGGAGGCATGTCTGCTTGCTCAACGCTTTCTGTGGGTAGTGGGAGGTTAGGTGCGGGATTGTGCAGAGCCACTCCAAGCGTGGCCTCTGCGGTCTGATGACTGCAGGAGTGTTTCCATCTGAATCGTCAAGAATCGCTTTTGGATGCCGGGACAGACACGAGCTTTCATCAGACGCAGGACCCTCCAACAGAACAGGTGAAATGATAACGAAACGGCACTAGCTAAGAATTAAGGCTGACGTAAGGGAATCACCATGAGCTATATTTTACATTCGGAAGTAATTATAGAAACAAGATTATTTTTGAAACGTAAGAAGCAATAGTTCAAGTCAAGATGAAATTTTATTTGAAATGCGACATGTATGAGTTATTTGAGAAAGACGAAATTTTCAACGTTTTTGATCCCCCACCCCACCTCGAGCACAAGGAAAAAATTGGAGGAAACTTCAATTTACTCTTTTTACAGTATAAGAAGATATTGTAACTCTTTCCAGATTTCCACAAATTAATCGGAGACACAGCAATTTTTTCGTTTTTGTTTTCTGACCTAGATTCCCGCCGTCTGTCCCTTCTCCAAGGAAACTCTCCCTAAGACGTCAACGATATTTCAAACTTCAGAGGCAGACAAATATCTCTCTACGAGAGTTAATGCACCAATAATGATGATTCCTCTAAAAGTTCACGAATATCCTTTTATAAGGGACCCGAACCTGGTGTCATTGACGTATGATCTTGCACCCTTACCATTTCCAGTTTTACAAATGTTACCAGTTTGACAGCTTAAATGTGGAGATTCATGCATGTTAACGTCAATCGTCAGAGGTGATGGTGGGTGAGTGGTCACCTTCCGACACCTCGGACGTAGCACTTCACATATGCTAGTAATTGGCAAGGTAACTTATTACAAATTCAAACCAAAGCTATTAACTCACTGCCTAGGTGTCGCTATCGGCGCAGAGCAATTTTTGTAATGATGCCGTTCTGAACTTTTTCGCACATTTATATGTAAAGCATTTAAACGCGGTCATTTGGAGACCATCCGAAGCATCCAATGGAACTTCATCTTTTTTATTTTTTAATAAAAAATATTTGACTCATCCTTTTTATTTTTTAATAAAAATTATTTGACTTATCAAGACGAAGTTTTGGAGATGACAGAAAATCTTTTAGAAGTAGTCTGTATTTTCGTCTGAAATATCGTGGAAGATATGTTTTCTCGAATAGTTAAGAAGAGATGAACATTAAGTTGTAAAACATCAGTAATAGAATCGGCCTTGCAGTTCATGTCGAAATGAAGCTAGGCAATGAATGGTTTTGGGAATCTCATTGTATGAAAATATAAGTCATAATATGAAAATAATTTTACTATAAGTGAAATTAAGGTGTAGATACTCCGCCTATTTTCTTCACAATAAATTGAAGTATCTCAAAGTACAAGAGATTAAACGTCAAACGTAATGAGAGTAAAACTTCTTAATAGTTGGTGGAGCATATAGTAATATAGTAATTATTTTGCAAAACATACAAAATAGATTATTGAAAATTATGAATAAAAATAAATTTTACAAAGATTCCGCTTAGTATAAGACAACTATTTGCTTACGAATCCTTACTTTATAACTATACTAACCTTAGTTTACAGCTATGTAAATTCAAAAAAATAGAACAAGGAAAAAAACATTCAGGTACCAAAAACTGTATGCACAAAAAAATAATTATATCAATGCAATCAAACTGTTCAACATATTACCAAATGATTAAAAAAATGTAGATGGCACAAAAATATCTACAAAAGAAATAAAATTTTAAAAAATGGGTTGTACAAAATTCCTAAAAGTACAAATGGAGTGCTTATCATATAATTTTCTGAAACTTACCTATATTTAAATATCATAAGCACTAGTCAGTTCTTTAGTACGTAAGTTTTTAGTATAAGTAACTAGTACATAACTCATAATTATGATATGTAAGTGCACTAGTCCTGCACACAGGCAACTTTGTTTAACTCTGCAGGAATGCAAATCGACAATTGTATTGTTGTTTGTAATGTGGTTAATAAAGTTAAAGTTAAAGTAATTCATGAATATTGGAAATAATTTCATGCTACATACAGTCAGCTTAGTGGGAAGATCGTATATTATTGTGATATTTGCAGAGGTGAAAAACTGAACTTACCTTTATTTGTAATTAAATTGAAATTTATTTTTTATTTGAGTAGAATATTTTAAGTTCCAATGTGTGTACATGGATAATGCTTACATACAACCTTTATAGTATCAAGATGAGGAGTAAAGATACGAAATAGAATGAAACTAGCATTCTGATTGATAGGATGAACGTTTACTTTTATTTAGCAAAACTATTTTATTGATCGAAATATTAAGCGTTCTTCCATTTGCTAGTTGTGGTATGTTTCACTCGGTGTCTTATTTAGCATTAACAAAGTAACCACGGAATAGTTATGATAATACACATTACGTAATTCACGTACAATTCCCTACGAGTGTTGGTTATACTGGAATGGTCAGTTGCATTAGAGTTGTAAATTGTCTGTACTTAGGTAGTTACGTAACATGTAGCCAAGTAGCTTCTTTTCTTGATGTAATTTTTAAATATGTCATCACGGAAAAAAAGTGAAAGAAAAAGTAATAGAAAATCATCCACACACGTTTTAATGCTCAAAGTACGATACTTAGTTTGCGTGATTTGCTCCGTCCGGAACGTAGAAAAGGAATTGAACATTTCTGAAACACTTGTGTGTTAATGTCTAAAATAGTTACTGAATGTTTTAATTGACAATATGTTAAGAAAAAAATTGCTACACACGTCCTCTATAGCATCAAGACAAGGAGTAAACTATAATAAGAAAACTGCCACGTAGTGTTTTATATTGCGACATACCTTACGAAAAGATGAATTATCCCCGTTTTTTAGGTTTAGAGCACATTTTAAGAGTTACGTAAATCACAGCTCAAATTTCACTGGATATGACAATTAATATGAATATGATAATGGACGCTTCTTATATAATTAGAGCCACATTGAATATATTTTGTCTACTCCTTCCATTAACGTTCCAATAGGATACACAATATTTTGCGCTCCCAATAGGTTGGTAATTTTTACCACAACTCGTCGGTGTCATTGTGTCCAAGTCACAAAAAAATGTCTTGGAATTTGTGCGCGAGACATTTTGTATTTAAATATTGATTTGTATTAGAGTATTAATTTTTTAACATAACAAAAACTATCGTTACGTGTGGGTGTATACAATAAAAAAATAACTCACGGTGCAATGCGTGTGCCAGGCGTAAATGAAGCACATCCGTGAAATTTTCAATGAAGTTATTTTTTCTAATTATAATTTTTTTGTGTCTAATTATAATTCTTGAATTATTGTTATAATGAATATTTTAATAAAGTGTTTTAAAAACTGCAAATAATTATTTTTACCGTTTAAATTGAAACATATTTGAAGAACAGTCTCCAGTTTGACTAGATTAGTTTTTCCATTGAATCAATTTGTTTATCGTACATAAAGACTTGGATTTTTAAAAAATATTTATATTAAATTTGTGATAATTTTTTACTCTTGTGATAATTTTTAAAATATTTTTTCCATTAGAAATTACATGGGAACTGATTAAAAACAATTCACCTGAGGTTTTATCGATTCGATTCATTACAACTTCAAGATGAGTTTATTGAAACATTTGCTCCGCAAGGTCCAAATTTTATTTTGACGAGTTAATAGATTATATTATATTCTTTCATAAAAAATTCAGGACATTGGAAAACAGGTGTCAGGTCTCTCACATTACCTTAAGTCATTGCTAATTAAGTTGCTTGACTCGTAGTGTTGCTGCAATCATGCTGTCAACTTATCATTCAGCGCTGTCCAACTTATCTCATCTGGCGGGCATTTTATATCTGGATCGAAGTGGGTGACACGGAATGGGGTTTTTGGCAAAATGTTGACCTGCGAATAAAAAACTAATGGCTCATATTTATTTTTAACGCAAACTCATCAACAAATTTATTTCATTTCATAATGGAAAAATAAATGGTATATTTCTATATTTATTTTTAATATTTAGTATTATAATATTTTTTTCATATTGTAATGTATGAAGGGGTAATTCTGAACACAACATTCTATTTACCCCTCACCAGACATGCCACGTGAAAGATTAATACAGACAGTATATATTTATAACACAATGATGTGCCTCCAACATATAATAAAAAATTCGATGTAAAATATTCTATAACTCGCGGGCCGTAAAAAGTTTCGCGGGCCTCATACCTATCGCTAGCTCGACAGCCCTGCTCTAATTACTCCCGGCAACATGCCAGATCACATCCTGCCACAAGGCTTGATCTTCAGAAAAAAATTTAATTTTTTTCTTCAGAATGTATAATTGTCAAACGAATATAATATATTGAGAAGTATACTTGGTAATTGTGGAACATTAGCAACTGAAAAAGCTTTATAACATTAGAACTATGAGCAACAAACAAACGTTTAATTTATCATTCATGGAGAAGTATGCTAAGAGAGAGTTTGAGTGAACAATATTTCATAAACATTCTGACTCAAAATAGAAAGAGCTTTAGTTTTTCTCTTTTGAGCTTGTTTTTTTTCCCACGTTTCTTCATCCAGAGGCCTGAAGATGTCATAAAGTTTGAAGATGCCATACAGTAGAGGTAGCCTTTTTGGCTCCGCAAATTCAAATCACTTCAACCCCACAGAGCTGTCTGCAAGCTACAAATCGACACCCTTGAACCAACTCCCTCCAGGTCAAACTTGCGGTAATATTCTCTCATAGCTGTAATTTGCTCGCGTTACTTGCGTGTTGGTAAGAGTTCAAATACAAGAGTTTCCGTAAATATAAATTGATGCTTTTAGCGATTTTGATAAGAGGTCTCTTGCGTTGTTAATTGGTGGTTACATTTTTATGGGAAACAGATGGACTGTACTGCAACGTTAAATTTGAAATAATGGCTTTCGTAACTTTTTTCAAAACGATAAGTGAATTTCCAGAGTAGGACAAAGGTTAATCCTACGAGGTTCTTAGTGTGATGTGGAGAAATGACTTAATGAAATTATATTCATTTCACAAATACGTGACAAATGAATGATCATCTTTCGTTGGTTCATTGTTTGATAAAGTCTCTGCTTAAGAGTTGAATATATTTCAAAATGAGTTACAACCAGGTTAAGTATGTAATCGTTTATTTATTTATTCCACTTCTTTTGACGAGGTTCAGGCCAAGAAGCCAACTCTTCCACCTAACCACGACTTGGGTGAGTGAATCTGTTGCCAGAACTTATTTTACTGAACCGACATTTGTAAAGAGTAGGTGAGGAAAACTCCACCAGAAAACCTCAACTAGTTCGAACGAGCAAGGTTTGAACCCATGCTCCACCGCTCAGCGCATGGAAACTGAGACGCTTTTACTAGAACACCGTTTGGTGACACGTGTGTTGGAGTAGCAAGCAGTACTTGGATTAACAGAAACAGAAATGACTGAATCGTGGTGATTATTCCAGCCGCTTGTAGTCGCTCTTTTCCGCTTCAAAACATGTTAGAGAAAATTTCAAATAAAGCTTAAAATTCAGCTTATGATTTTTTTCTTTTACAAAAATAAAAATTTACCGCGTAGGACAACTTCTCGCTATTCCTCTCTGAATGTTATTTTTCAAATTTTATATAATGTAAGAGTAGACCTCGTGCCTGAATCGCACCATATCCTAAATTGAACATTAAATAAACAAAAATAAAGAAAATAAATTTAAATCTGAGTATCACTGACTGCGAAAGTAACGAGGAATTGTCCCAGAACAGAGCCAAGAATAACCCCAAGGTATATTGTTTGCTTCCGTCTACCCGACGGCTGACAGAACCTTGACTACCAAGATTTTACCGCTCTAAAGCTCGTTATGAACACCTCTCTCTTCGTTAATTAGGTTCTCTTGTTATGACTACGTCGTGTAGTTTCACTTTCGCTGAATTTCGGTTTTTATCTGGATGTCTTCGAGGAAATCATAGTCATTAAGTTTTTTCAAAAATAAAATCCTAAAGTCTTACACGAATTTTAATATTTGAAGAGAGCACATATAAATGAATGTTTCAATGTTTTGTCAATAATGTAATTATTTTTAAAAATTTGTTCCACCCTAGATTATCATGCCCCATAATGTTGTAAATAATGGAAGTTAACATTATATTAAATATGTGGTGCCCTGGTCAGCGTTATTGCTTATGGAATAGATTTTTCACTGGACCGAAATCAGCAAGGTTTTACAAAGAATATCGTTTACATTCTAACTAATACCAGTTCCGTGCCACTCAGTTTCCTTGTTACCCAGCATTTCTCATTTCCATATCCTTCACCCAAGTCCCCCAAATACCTGACCCTCTCCACAACGTATAAAAAACACGTCTAAGAAATACAAGTTTTATGTCTGGACGATTACTGCTAGGAATATGTATTATACTTAGGTTTATAATACATATTCATAATTATTTAATATTCACTCATTTTTCGTAATTGCAAAACCTGATACTTATTTTGAACCATTTTGTAGTATCATTTTGTGCTAAAATGTTTAAAGAGAAATTAATAGTGTAATAATGAGTGGTAAGGCCAAAAGGGGAAATGGAATGTGGGATACTACACATTCTTACCCTATCAAAACAATGAGTGTATTCAAATAATTTTGATTGAGTTAGTGATAATTTAGATTAAAATACGTTCACTTGACTGTTCATGTCACTATTGCCGTGTGATATTGCTCATTATTTTATTGCTGTACTTCGAAATGTGTTTCAGTGCTATTTTTTTCGTTATTTCACGCAATGTTATGTTGATGAAACATAATTATCACAACGATCAGGAAACATTTCAATGATTGGAATTACAGAATGCCTGATCTCATGTATAGATTTAATTAAAATTAAACATGCAATTCGCAAATATGGGTTCGATACATTAATTCCCCGCAATCCAACTTCCCTCTTCAATTCTTTTGCTCAAATCTTACGGTTCGTTTGAAAGCGGTTTCATGACCTGAACCCCGCCCTTTCATAAAATATGATACAAAATAACCTCATGAACTGCACAGGGAAAGTGTTCTTTTGCAATGTTTGAAATCTATTACAATGCTATCCAAAACTATCGTAATCTATTACAATGCTATCCAAAACTATCGTAATCTATTACAATGTTATCCAAAACTATCGTAATCTATTACAATGTTATCCAAAACTATCGTGATCTATTACAATGATATCCAAAACTATCGTAATCTATTACAATGATATCCAAAACTATCGTAATCTATTACAATGTTATCCAAAACTATCGTGATCTATTACAATGTTATCCAAAACTATCGTGATCTATTACAATGTTATCCAAAACTATCGTGATCTATTACAATGTTATCCAAAACTATCGTGATCTATTACAATGTTATCCAAAACTATCGTGATCTATTACAATGTTATCCAAAACTATCGTGATCTATTACAATGTTATCCAAAACTATCGTGATCTATTACAATGTTATCCAAAACTATCGTGATCTATTACAATGTTATCCAAAACTATCGTGATCTATTACAATGTTATCCAAAACTATCGTGATCTATTACAATGTTATCCAAAACTATCGTGATCTATTACAATACTATCCAAAACTATCGTAGTAATGTGTCGCACAGTTACAATAGCGGCGATTGGGAATCAAAACTGGGGGGTGGGTAAAAAATTGTCAATTTTCAATAACATGACATTTTCTGCATGTTTTTACTAAGTATGATTTAAATAATTAAATAGATCAAAGGAAAGACAATTGGTGATTACTACATCAATGATGGTGTAATTCTTTTTTATAATACCCAGACGATTAAAATGAAAGTTTTCTTTCCTTAAAAGTAGGTGGGGGTGGCCCCCCTCACCCCCTTAATCGCCCACATTGTACAGTTATTTCGAGAACTAACATCCGGGGAGGTCTTCTCTACATTAAATCTACAATATAGTTACCCAACTCACACTGGAAACCAACATTGTTGAAAGAGTGTTGGACCGATAATAAAGATTTAGCTGTCTAGATATGACTCAACGTCAAGAGTCAAGTTCTCCTAAATTCATTTACGAATTACTGTAGTCTTGTGCTTCATTAAAATTTTCATGGAATTGTTACGTTATTCTAACTATTTCAACTGTGGAATCATTAAAATCTTTAAAATTCCAGTCCGTAGAGCATTTAATTTGCCCTCTAGGAATCCCATCTAGGTAGGAATGACACAGAAATATAGGTCATTTACGGAGTTCGTGAAGTAATGGAATTCTTCTTCTTAGAGTTCATTTCTCGGAAAAGGAATGTCACGAAAAAGTAATTCATTTTTTACTTCGTTAATATTCACTAAATGCAGAGGAGAGAGATTATTTTACAGCATTGTGGAGTCAAAAAGCTAAAATATATTATTTACAGTGGTTTAAGCAAATAATGCAGACCTTCGAGTTACAACTTCATCCGATGTCAATTCGTCACTTTAGTTTGTTAGAGAAAGTATTCAGATGAAGTGAATGGTTGGTAAATATAATTGTCATTTGATCTCCAAAGCAGCTCTGACTCATTTCCCTTCTCCATTATTCAAGTGTTCATCTAGGTAAATGACACTGACACAGAAGATAAGTAACAGAAAACTAACACTTCTGTCTTGGTGCTGCGTAAACATTCTAAGGTACATGGCGAACTTCACATGTAAATTAATTCGTAATTTTGCATGAAACTTTAGTTTTAGTACATCCTTTTGTTTCCTGCATATATTTCTTCCGTGTACCCTACACGTGGAGAAGATATGTGATAACTTTCGGTTAGAGGAAAATGGCGACGTGCTGAGAATCGAACCCGGGACTCCTGCTTTTATCGCAGGGGTGTTATCCACTACACCATCCGTTCGCCTTTCACAGATGGAAATGGTGAACAGCTGTGGAAGGTGAATGGGTGGTTTAGTGGATAACACCCTTGCAATCAAAACAGGAGTCCCGAGTTCGATTCCCGGCTCGTCGCCATTTTCACCTGTCTTTTATTTCCTATTTATACACTGAGCTCTAGTGATCATACGAAATTCTGATTTATTTCTGCTGTCTGTATCAAACTCTAAATTTCCATCAACTGAATGATGATGCAAATTTGATCAACTCTGACTTTTTATTTCTTGTGATATTATTTACTACCAGTTTATTGTCATTTTCTTACTATTGATTTTTTCCAATCCATTTGCCATTTTTTAAATTTAAATATGCATATTTTATTTCTTATGGTGAGTCCACACTACTCGTACTTTTATTTGTGATCGCCTGGCTTATGTTTATTGGTTGGGACTTGACATCTTAATAAGAAATCCTGGATAAGCAGACCCAATTCCCCAGATTTTTGAAGCTTAGTATCTAGAAGTCACTATAAATGATAAAATTTTACTCCCTTAATAATTGTTATAACATATGATTATTCATTTACTAATCGATTATCAAACACAGGGTCTTACATAGGTAGAAAAAAAAATTTAAAAACAAAATTAAATAGGTTTCTCTGGCTTTCTGTTGGTAATAAAAATAAAGTACAGTTAAATAGGAAAAGAAACGAGTTGGGATGTTCACCCCGTTGTAGAACACAAGACCAGCGATCGGCGTATAATTAGACGACTATACAGCTATGCAAGTTTTTCATTTTTCGAAAGAAAAAAACTGATGGTTTAGTAAACTCCGCCCGGTCACTCTTCAAACAAGAACGAATGTGGGGACTCTCTCGTCTCCAACAGTAAAAGTACAAGCAAAAGGAAAAGCGGACTAATCTCGTCTGCTTTTTACTTTTTACTTTCTTTATATTTTTTACTTTCGTTACTTGTCGCGACTCTTCTAACGCACAGACATATAAGGGAACCACACGTGTCAGGGGTATGTGCTTCTTATCCTGTTTGTTACTTTTTGACCCACACCCACACTACTCCCAGGAACGCGTACACTAGTATGAACTCGCCATTAGAAAGATGTAGTAGGTATTCTACTTCCTCTTTCTATTTCTGCTATGGTGCACGGTATACAGAATGATTATAATGAGAGAGTTTTAGATTTTGCTAGATTTTTTTTTACAGAGGAGTACCCTTGCTGATTATATATCGTCATGATGATGAAAGCGCAATTCAATAAATGAAATGAAGGATGAAATTGCATTCACAGACGCATGTTATACAGATTCGATCCCGCAACCTTTTCGTTTGCCATTTATGCCACTACGCTGGAAATTACTAGATGCTTTTTTATTAACGTTAGAACAAAACAATAATGGCATTGCGCGGCCTTCAATTAAGAGTTAAATCACCAAATTGCTGAACGAGAAGGTTTAAAGAAAGGACTTCGTAATTGCTATTTCTATTGGAAACTAATTGCCTCAGTATCTTGCAAAATGGTAGCCAATGGCATACCCCTTTTTTTATATACGCGGAAGGAGTGTGTCCTTACCAATTAGTTGTATGAATCGAGGAATGGGAAATATACGAGATGCCTTGTCGGCGCGCTGTCTCCGTAAGCACTAAGCAGGCATTCACCTCCTCTTCCTTGGATGCAATTACGGTGCTGAGGCTGCGACCTTGACGGCGTCGGCAGCTGATACGCTGCACGTGATTGGCCGCTGTCACTCGAACCGTTGCTCTTGGCAGCGTGAAGCCTCGGTCCGACAACGTTCAGCAAAGGCGTTAATATTTACGAAGGAGAAGGGCAACGTTAAATTGATCGATTTTAATTATCTGAAGAACCGTTTCTTGAAATGTTCAAAACTCATAAAAACTAATATATAACTGGTAATTTAGGTACAGTATTATTTGAAGTTAGAAAACTACATTTTTCTTATTTTGGAAGTATTGCGTGGGGGAAGAAGAAAAAGGAAGATCTCCGGAAAAGAACTTTTTGACCTTATCCTCAAGAGATTCTTTTCTAAGTTAGCAGGTTCGTTTCAAATTGTAGTGAGGATATGAAATGAGGAAATATCAAATGTTACTTGAATGCATCGTCTAGGTATTTTCATGAGTTGAAAGATAAGTGATCACGTTAGCCAGCTGAGATTTCCGCTCGAGAATAATCAATTAATTAGTACATGAGAGGAGAAAAGAAAACTACATTCTGTCTACCCATCCTTGCTTTCATTTGACTCCAGTTATTACTTGTTTAACTTTTGCATACCTTGTTTACGGTGGGATGGAGAAGTATAGTTTTCTTGGTATTTATTGTAATTGTTTTATAACACAAAAGTATGAATTTATGTTAAAACACAGTAATGATATAAAACATGATTTAATTTCTATATATCTGTTAACAGTACAGTATGTACGATATTCAGGCATTCGCTTGACTAGTTTGAAATGTCCAAGAGCATTTAGAAACATGGCGGCCGAGCGCAACTGTTTCGTGATTTATGCATCACGCATGGGGAAAAAGGAGAAAGGAGATTTTTTTTAAATGTCTGAGGACGTGTTAACAAAAGTGATGTAAAATATACTAAGGAAAATTTATAACAAATCAAAGTAAACTTCAATAACTTTCGTGATTTAAAAATTGGTCTTTTTTTAAAATAAGTGTTCCCTCCATAAGACGCAATGTGTTATAATACATTTTCAATTATGATGGCAATTATTTAATTTAAATGGCCGGTGACGATTGTTTTTCAAATTAAAACCACAGTAAGTACATGTTACTCTATTTACTAATGCCGTTTGCAGATATTTTAGTGATTTCATTGTACCTTCGCTAGTACTGCCTTAAAATTTTGAAAAAGAAACTCAAACAGTTACAAATTCATTTATGTTTATTAATTCGCAAATTTTATTGTAAATGAAGAAAATTAATTTATTGTAATTAGTAACTGATATTCAGTGATGGTATAAAAATCCCGGTACGCCCCCGACGTCGTTTCCCTTTCGCTATAGGAAATGAAGTCTGTCACGCTTTTACAGCGGAATCGTCCCTCATGTTTTCCTGTGTTGAAACTTAGAGGCGTTTTACGTCACTTGGGCGAAGGACACTGGAATTGATCATTAGGAAGAAATTAATATTTAACAAAAGGAGAATCTTCGTACTGAGGTATATTAAGTTTTTAAACCTATTATATATTTGTATAGTGTATAAACCAATAAAAAATTCATTACTACCTTTGAGCGTTGAAGTATATATTTCCACTTTTCTTTCTTGAACAGTAGCGGGACTTGCAGTATAAAATCTGTATCCCTACATGTATGTGTCTTCTTTTGGACCAACTATGGACCACGATAACGAGCGTTAGTGTGATCCAATTCTATGACACATCGTTAAAAACTTTGGGGGGAACAGCGTGTTGATATAATCTAGATTGCCGTGTCCAAGTATTACAACTGCGATGGTAACCTGCAGAATGTTCACTTTTCCATCATCTCAGTCATATGAACGGAGACATTGAAGTGAAGAGCTACAAATCACCAGGAATCGGAACCCGGGTATAAACATCTAAGCAAGAGTACTAAGAAGGTTCTTTGTGGTGTATTACATTAAATAAAACATCGTTTTTAAAGAATAATAAAATACTAATTCTCATCTTCGGCGTTTCCAGGTAGAATACTCCTGATTCACACATTCACTCATGATTTTTGAAGCGAAGTATGTTTCATTCGTTATCCCGAGGTTTGCCACTGTTTTATGTTCTTTTTCGGTAGTGTTCGAGGAACCTATTACATTGTCAGTCATTTTACGAATGCAATGGTTCAATATTTTATTGTTCTAAAATTAATCTTCTTAAACACCAGTACAATTTATTTAACCAAAGAAGAGCATGTGAATTGTGCACATGATATTGAGTTTTCATTAATATTGTCGAAGTTCAATCTCGCAGAGATCGGTGTTGCCGGTGCTCGGCATCAAGGCCCTCTGCACGGTCTTTGTGTTGCAGGAGACTTCAACGCTGGTTGGACGACGAAGGCGAGGAGAAAGTTCCCCCTCCCCTGAACTCTTTCCCCACCTTCCTCCTTCCTCCGCTCTATCCCGACCTGTTATGCCACTTACCAAACCGCATTGAAATTTCGCATATCAAAGATAACACACATTCGCATGTGGACATTAACCAAACGATAAACCGAGAAATGAAACCCTTGTGAACTTGTTAATTTCGCAAGTTGCGTATTCTTTTGAAGTGAGCATGTACGTGCTGGACCTCGAAACCAGTTTCTTATCCAACAATGCATCATGGTCTTCATTTGTTTCATTGCTGCTAAAAGAGGTAGGAGATAAAGGAAGAGAGGTTCTGGATTTGAGAAACGGAGCTGCTGGTTCCGTGAGACCTGGCTCTGATCTCAGGCAGCAGTGGCGGTATTTTTATTCTAAATGGCTTCGGCGCTATCGAGATACGAATCATTATTGTTCATTAATGTCTCAATGAAATTTATCGGGAGAATTAAGGGTTTGGCGGGATGTCTTTAATCGTTGAAGATAAAATGAAGGGAGAGTATAATTGGCGTTCACAGAGTTTTATTTTGCATAATTTAAAGGTTTCGCATTAGGTAAATTGGTATGCATTATTGATTTTCGTTAATGCGTGTTCATTTGTTTACTATTGTTAGTGTTAAACTTCTAATGCTATATATGTAAACCGTGATTTAGCCAATAGTAATGCAAGAATATGTAACAAATATACTTCTTAAATATTATTTTGTGGTCAACTTTATTTCAGAGTTATTAGAATTACTGAAGACAGCGTGAACCAGTAGGGCGAATAATTGAATTATATGAATTTACCACGAACTGAAGAATAGTCTTAAAAGAGTATATCTGATAGTTATTTAAATGCTAAGTATGTCTATTTACTTCTTTTGAAATATTCATCATAAATACTATTTAGGCACTAAAACATTCCTAGACATGCTCTTCAAATAACTCGTTAATCTCGATTATGCTCTGATCTGGACGTCAGTGCATACAATCCTGTAGGAGGGACGTATGAAGGAAAGTTCGATTTTATTCCTTATTTTCCAAGGCGGAAAATCAAATTTTCAAGATTTATTAGATTTGAATTCATGTTGTGCTATAATATCCACGAATACTGATGACTATAATTATAAATTTACTTGCCCCTTATGTTCAGAAAAGTATTCTTGTTAAATTCAGACATTATTAAAATCATTCCGCAAAATATAATACACAATGTATTCTTCTAGTTTAAATTTAAGATATTTCGCCCATAGGAAGTCTTACCTCAAAAGAAATGAGATAAAGTATCGCCATATCAGTGTGAAAGAGAATTTCAGAAATTACTGAAGCTGACGAATTCATTTGAACTCGTTCGATACAGGTACAGAGTTTTCACGAGATTGGACTGTTTTAAACTAGTGTTAAAACCAGGAAGTTCTCTAGAGCCAATTTTTTGTTTGTGTTGGGGGTTTCTGTTCTTATTCATATATTTTGACGATTAATATAACTTTTCAGAATTTCAGCGAACAAAGAAATGTAACAGAAGTTTGTTCAGGTTTGAGAATTAAATTTGGAAAAAGAGTCCGAATTTTTTGTGGGGGTTCATAGTACTCTCCCCTCCATTTGAATCCGTAAGATGAAAACAATCAAATCGCTGTTTCTATATGGAGATATTAACGTCCGCTGAGGAAACAATCCACAAGAACTCGTACACACGAGAAATTCTTGAACACGTAGCTTAAACACTAACTCAAAACAAGAAAATGTTATTTCTCTTCAAATTGATGTTATTGTGAGTAGTCATGGGTTCGTGCTTCATTGACGCTGAAATACGTCACAAACAAAAACATCTGTGTCCTGGTTCGACACGCAGCGGTAGCCTTGACGTGACCACACGATCGTGCTGTAGAGCGATAGGACTGTTATAGATTCAACGCGTGTCCCGAAGATATGTCGCTGGATTATGATGATTCATAGGGGAATCCTAAATCATTCAAGACTGCTAGTGAATCAGTGTAAAATGTGTATCTCTTTAGTTGTATGAACCAGTGAATATCTGAGTGATTAGAAACAATTTAGTTGGTATCCAAAATGTTTATAAAATATTAAGGATACATGCTAATTTAAATCTTAATTTAGACTACTTCCAACACGGTAATAAGAGTTTTATATATTCGAATACGGTTTTAGTTGAGGGTCATTTTTTTAATGGACGCCCGTCACTTACCTCGTTTATTTTGTGTAATTTTGTGAAATAAAATCTCCCGAATAAAATTTTGTTTTGTAATAAATAATAAAGGACCTAATGACGTTTCGCAAAGCAGTTCTATTGAACACTGCATGCTTTGTTATATTATGTAATTTCTGGCTGTTTATGATGTAATTTCGAGTATTTTCAAGTCATCCCTAGACACCCTTACCATTTGTTCAAATTGTAATGTGTATTGAACAAGAGGAAGAATTATAAAAATGCTCTAAGAACTTTAACACTTTCATCAAAATTTAAAATTATAAAATTATTCCATATATTTCGACACGATTTTTTTATGAATGTCTGTTTTATGTTTATGCTGTGAACAGTATTTTATACTAAATCTAATACATTGGTAGGAACGATAAACAGAAAGAAATAATTCAATTTATTACTGAAAATAGGGTTTGTTTGTTTCACTTAACACATCGTTTCTGTATCAAAACGGGAAATAGCTTCAAGTATCGATAAATTATCTTAACACGTATACATTTTTGTATCATGTACCTCCATGAAGCCAACTTCTTAACAATGTAATACAGCTTGTTTTCATCGTAGTAAATAGTAGCTAGGAGATATCATGAAGAATACCAAAATAACGCTCTGTAATTAATATAAGTGCCTAATTTGGAACCGTACTTATCAATTACATTACATTTTATTCTTTATTATTTATATGGCGTGATAATATTACGTTCTTTATGTGGTGTGAGGATGTGGGTAACAATCTGTCGCTTTTAGATTTCCGGACTCCTGACCATTCCTCAAAAATCAATGAGATATCACCCTGTAATTGGTTCATTGTCCCGCACATGGCCGTACGCGTTTTCTTACTTTTAAGTTATTTGATATTTAAGAGCTTGCATCTCTTTCCTTCGTTGCTGTTGTTTAGAAGCGATGTTTGCGATCCTGGTGACGGGAGTATAAAAAAAGAACGTGCTATGCAATGGATTCGGATGTTCTACTGAGATACGAAGAAGCAGAAACAGGTGGCCATGGACTTCTATCGTGGGTCCAGTGAAAAGTGTGGCCTTTGTAGAATTATCTGATTCATTTTGAACCTTATTTGGAGTAACGAAGACAGTCTTACCGGCTCTCGATGGTCGAGATGGTCTGTGTGATATGACTCCTGCTGTATTTGGCAGTTTTTGTTAAACTGTCATTAATCTACAAAATTGTGAAATTCAATACAAAAAAGTTTTATAACCCTAGTGACCTTTCTTCTTACGGAAAGGGAAGTGGACAATATTTTCAGCCACATTACCACATGTTATGCAATTTAAACGACTTTTACTTATCGAATTAGCTCATCCATTCTTGAAGGAAACTCTTGCTTTAATAAAACCGTAGTTATATTCAGTCTCTGGGACTTATTTTCTTTCAACGTTAAATACATTTAATATATTCTTATCTCGAATTTTTTCCTACGTTCGTACTCTTTTTCTATTACATTAATGGGTGCCCGTCTAATAATTGATTTATTATATTAATTTCGTCGTTAAAAATGTTCCCGACTTCGATCGATCTTTTATTTATTTTTATCGTTTATTTATTTTTTTAATTTGAACAGCTTTCGAAATATTTATAAAAAAATTCATCTTGTCATCTGCAAGTGGTTGTAGTAATAAAGTTCTTTCTTCGTGATACCAGTGGTCATTTTTCCTCGTACTATAACTCTTATGTTAACTGTAAACTGACATCTCGTAACGTCTTTACTACTTTAAGAAGCGCTATACAAATTTTAAAAAAATGTATAAATCAATATCTCTGAAGCGATACTTTTAAAAGCCTTAGCGCCTTCACATCAGTTACATCAGTGTTTATTGTGAAACGGGAGCCGTTTCATCGGGTTGGTGTTGCTAAGCAGATGCTGTTTGAGAAGTAAAACTCAGTGGAGCGTGCAGTGGAATGCAGAAGTGATGCCACGTTCCTTCTCTATTAGACTCGCAACTTTTAAAATATTTTCTTTCTACTTTATGGAGAAAAGTATATTTATTTTCTGGAAAAGCACATTTAACTCAGATGAAACGAGATTAGGCAGAACCTAGAGGAACGATAATTTACATTAAAATAAACATTTCTTTCTTCTATTTATGGAAAAAGTCCGGAGCCAGTGACTAAACTTTGTAGGTTACTTACTGATGTTAATGGCTTCATTCGTATTATGACTTCCGTTACGAATTAATTCTCCTCCATAAATTATGAGTATACAAATACTCCTGTCAAGAAATAATTTATTTGTAGTAAGAGTGTAATTATTATCGCACACCAAAAATTATAATAAAGTTACAATCGTAATCTTACATTGTTTCATTTTACCACTTATACTTATCACTAATAATGATTTTTGAAACATTTTTACTTCTGCTACATTTTTATTCCGGTGGTACGTCGTCGGCAGAAATTATTCGTTTTGTTATTATGAGTTTCATTATGTTTACCTGCGAGTTATAATACATATATTATGTCAATATGTTTGTAATTTAACGAAAATATGTAGTATTATAATACGTAGCTAACTTTTTATCTTATCTAGGAACTTTTGCTGAAATTTTTGAATCCGCCTCTGCCTTAGGACCCTTGATAGGAATTGATGGATTGATGGCTTGGTCTCCTAAATGTAAATTAGTTTATTGTCCCCCTCCTGGTGTTTGTAACTGCTTATTTGACCATAAATTTATTATTATAATTCTGAACAAAAAGGTATAAATTATTGTAGGTATTACCAGAGTTGGGATGTATAACATCGTTCTTTGTGATTCGGATTAGGTTAAGTCTATTTATATTGTAGTATATTGTACGATCTTACTTGTGAACGTTTAACGGGACACAACGTTTCAACAGTGTCTGGGGTCTTCATGAGGCGTAACAATCATAAATAATACCAACTAAGGTGTGATAATATATTTCACTACGATAGATTTAAGAAATAGACGTAAATAGTTTGTTCCTTTTAAGTTTAAGTGCATCATGAAACATCAAAATATGTTATCATACCTTAGTTCGGTGTCATTTTGAGTTCCATATGCGTGTACTCATTTGAAGGACTGCGTTCCCAAGTCATTACGATAAATGATGTGTTTTGTTGGGTATTTATGCCAGCAGTCCCAAATGCGCGGACGCACTTTTTTTTTGTCGTGAGGGACCTTTTGGAATTCTGTAGAATGTCTTACAAACTCTTGTCTATTATTTCTGCCTCTCCAATACACATAATTATAATCGCTTCTTTATACGTCGCATTATCATTTCGCATGACAATTTTTGTAAAATTAATTAAATAATTCGTGCTTTCGTTGATAGTTTATCAATGGTTTATATCATACTCATCAACTGAATC
This sequence comes from Laupala kohalensis, assembly GCA_002313205.1. Lineage (NCBI taxonomy): Eukaryota > Metazoa > Arthropoda > Insecta > Orthoptera > Trigonidiidae > Laupala > Laupala kohalensis. The sequence continues at coordinate 187,064 of NNCF01127582.1, read as the reverse complement.
CCAAGTGATAGGAGTGACGTTTATTTGATATGCGAATGTTTCTTTTTATGACGACACTAGTGCGATACATCTTTGATTCCTTCTTTTCAGATATTTTGTTCCGTTTAAAAAGTATTGGGAAATGTACTATTTACCTATAACACAGACGTTTTGGACACGACCCCGAAAAAGCTAATTATTCTTTAGTGTAGTTACGAAGTAGTTATTACTGCTTATTTACCTATTTTATCTACCGACTAGAGGTAGTGTTTTCGCCTCCACGTTATCGATGAACGCTGAGTTTTCAGCTGAAGTTTTCCTTGCCTACTTCAGACAAATGTCGGTTCGGTACCCAAACTTCCCCAGTAACTAAACATCTCTCCTTTCCATTTCCTTCATCCATTGTGGAAGAGGAGGTCTCATTACCTGAATCTCTCCAAAATACAGGAAATAAATACATTAAATAAATAAATTTTATAAATACAATCACTAACGATAAAGATGCATCATGTAAATATCATGTATTTTATCATATTGAGCAATCATTCATTATTATTGTGAGAGATCAAGAAACCCATTCATCTCATTTAGCTCTATTGGGAAAAATATTGCCAACCATTTATTATTTTAAAAGTGCGCGCATGTGACTTTAAACTGTTTTCATGACCTTGGCACGGTTGTGCACATACTTTCTTAATTATCATCTCCGAGACAGTTCTTTTATTCTTTTCCTTTTTTCTGTATCACGTATATTTAATAAAGAATTCAAGATTTTCTAATTGCTTTTTAACCCTTCGCCGTGTTGTATATTATATTTCTACAATAGGAGTACCTGATTTGTTACTTACTTTGTCTGACTGTGAGAATTGTTTTCCATCTTGATAAACAAGTCACAGGACTGTCAATTCGACCCAAAGATGTTGTTTCATCAACTTTTCCAGGTGCAACTTGCGTTACCCTGGTTTTTATAAGATGACAACTAATGGGTACTTGGCTAGCCCCAAACTCAATTAGAGGTTAAATTTGAGGTGAGGGTTATAAAGCAAAGCTAATATTATAATGGCTCACGGTACAAGATAGAAAGAACACCTGTCTTTAGCTCTATAGAATCTATAGATTCGTAGAGACGAAATCTGGCATAGATTGGTCCAGAGAGCTAGTGAATTATTTATGAGAAGGGGGGGATCATTCCTTTGAAAGGGTATGGGGTCATTGTTATTTGAATATATTTCATATATACAATACAAGTAAACTATTCGTATAAAATAAACGTCATTAGAAGATGGTAAATAATGTAATAATATATTTACTAGAACAATAACAATAGTCTTCATTATTTATATAATTTAATGTTCTAATCAATTGCATGGCACCCAAAATAAAGGAGCGGGTTACGGTATGTTGGAGAAAATTGTGGATAAAGGAATCAACTGCAAATATGATTGAGATAGCGCATTATGAGATGGAGCAAATGTTAAAAAACAATATCTATCAATCCTTGGAAGTATTAATCAGAATAATGCCGATTATTTTATGCATACATAAAATAATTTAACGTTATAACAAAAAGAAAGGAAATACTAATTGATGGGGAATGTTTATGAAAGGATATTAAAGGATGGAAAAAGAAGTTAATCAAGAAACTCACGTTATGCTGGTGAATACGATGGGAGACTGTGAAAGAAGGACGTGACCTGTACAACTTATACGGAAAGTTGAATTCTCGTACAGAAATAGACAATTCTTTGAACTTAATTGTAGCTGGTGCAGTTTATGATCGATGGTGGGGATTTTCAAGCATTTGTGTGTAAACACTATATAATAGCTGGTAGGGAATGTATTTGTGGGAAAGGGGAAGAGATAGGGTTTAATAAAAAACGATCTTAAACTTACCATTACCATTGTTGCCTATCCTACGTTTTACCATTGGCCTATTGTAGTGTTTTTAGCTAATAACCATACTCTCCAATTGCAGCTGTGTTCTCGGAGTACCGGGGGTGCTATAGGGACCGTCCATAATCCAGGGGAGAAACCCATGCTAGAATACCGACGAGGGTTTTCTTTTCAATTAATATGTTTCTGTATATTTGTAAGATACATTTTCACTTGTGAATCATGGCCCAGCATCTACAGCTAGGTCCATCTTATTCTAAAAATTATGGTCTTAGAATTATAAATGCGAATTTCAGATGAGAAAACAAAATATACAAGTTCAGATTATCCTTGAACCAAAATTAATTTCAAAGTTAAGTATGCAATTGAAAAACTGCAACTAAGTAAAGCTTAAAACGTTTTTGTTATTATTATCAAGTTTTTTGAATAAATGTGTGATGGCTTTTATGCCAGGAATGAAGAGTGAAGCTCGCTGCCCCCTTAAATTACTGAATATTTTACAAATGTTACTGAATATTTTACATATTTAAATTGAATTTTCATTTCTAAGCATGGAAATGATTATTGTAACGTAAGTTACTTAATATTTCGCTGTCTTAATAATTTTGTCAATTTTAAACTTTTGGTTGAACTATTTTCGGGTCCGACCTGAGTAGATTTTGTCCCCGTGCAAAACTCTTAGCATCCCCTTCTTTTTCCGAAATAAAAAGCATATCTGAGTTTCAACCTGAGCCGTTTTCGCCTCTTTTTGGAGACAGTCTTTTATACGCCTTGCAAGTTCGTGAAAAATACAAATAATTCAATGAGAATTTGTCTTCTCACAAAAATGTTACGATCTTCTAAAAAAGGTTATTATTAAATATCATCAAAACTGTGATTAAAATTAGTTTAAACTTTTATTGTTAAATAAATTTCAACGTTGAAACAATTTTGTGTTTTTCTCCTATTGGAATTGTTAATGTTTTAATACAATATTTAAAGTATTAAAAACTTTAGTTCAAATACGACCACTAAAAGAGATGAATAAATTTTTTGAAGACTTTCTGAGAATTCAAAGAACTTTGTGTCTGATCATAGATCTTACCTCTTCTGTTTTTGTTTTTTTTTTGTTCTTCTCTTTTGTTCGGTTACGTGAGCATAGGCATTGAGATAATTTAGGCGATGTGTATGTCTTAAGTCTTGTCGATTAGAAAAAACAAATTAATGGTCCAGATTCTAAAAATTCCATAAATTGTGATCCTTATTTTCGAGTAGATCTCCATATTTAGAGCTAAAGAAGACATTAATATATGCGATGGTCCTGCGTCTTTTTCGCCTAGGTCCCAAAGTCTGTCCGAACCGTTTGCCCCGCGCGCACTTGCGTAACGTTGCCACACGCTTCGCAGCGGCGGCAATGGCAACGGAGGCGGAGTTGCCCAAGACGCCGAAGGCGGCGGCGGCGGCGGCGGCGGCGGCGGAACAACTGCAGTTAGGACATTGCCAAACGCCACCGTCGCCGCCTCCACCGCCGCGAGCAACCGATTGCCGCCCCCATAACACTGACCTCGCAACAACCCACATCACGCTGGTGTACCCATCACATCATGCTCTAATTTCTTCGTATTTTAGTAAATAAATTAAAAATAAATAGTTAAAAAATGTATTGCCAAAAAACAGGTCCAACTGCATATGACCACATGGAGGACAATAAAGTAGCTTAGTTTCCGGAAGAAAGAGGGAACCATCCCATCAATTCTGATTAAAAGCCCTAAGGTAGAGGCGGATTTATCATTTCAGCACACTCCTAAGATATGAATAAAATAGTTAAAAACAAGTTATAATATCAACAAATTTGTATTAAATAGAATACAAAAAAGTTATTTAACAAATTGGTGCTATTATCAAATCTTTAAATAATTCGGAAAATATTGTTTATAACTTGTGACTTTTAAAATAACTCGAAGCTCGAGCCTAGTACACTTTTGTAATAGATTTCTCAGCGAGAATTATTAGAATTATCTAAAACGAAAGGGAAACATGTGTACTATGCCATAAATAAAAGGCGTTCGAGAAGGGCTCTCATTACGGCACATCTTCGTTGGATGGGTGTGGGTCGTGGGGGAGGATATGAATTCGCTGACGCCAATAAATATTTGCAAAAGTAAATGAGAATTCGCCATTTACTAGGTAACTTTGAAGAAATTTACAATAATACTATCTAATAATTCATGCAATGTATCTCACAATAATATACACCATCTAAATAGTTCTACGGTAGAACCGATGTGAGTATTTGTTCCGATACGAATATAAAAAATTAGCATCACGTAATAATTATTTTGTTATTTTTTTCACACTGATAGTATTTACTGCACTATAAAATATCACGTTTTTGTTAATTATACATTATATTTTTTATTATAATGTACAGCGCTGCGCTGTCCAACCAGCCGCCTACGTAACTTTTTTTACGGCCCTCGAATTGTATTTCATGTTACATCAAACGTTGGGGGTAAGAAATAGTGTTATAAATCCACATTGTCAGAATTAATATTTGAGAAATAAGAAGTTTTGTTCGAAATCATCCTGTCGTACATCAGAATATGAAATCATTTTATTATAATACTAAACATTAAAAATTGATTTTAAAAATAATTATACTATTTAATTATTTTTCCAAATAGAAATAACGTAAATTTGTTGATGAGAATCAAAATATCGTGTTATAAATAAATACGACCCATTAGTTTTATTTGTCGGACATCATTTTGCCAAACCCCATCCCGTGCCGATCCGATCAATCGAAAGTGTATTGAAAATGACCCGCGGACTACGATAAGTTGGACAGCGCTTCCGTACAGCATCTTCTTGTCAAGTAATCTGCGACTTGGATGAGTTTTTCGATACTTTCTTTGCTGGGGAAGCAAGCTCCCACCTCAGGGATGATGAATTGCCTCCCATTGTGTCCCAGTTCCCGCATACAAAGCAGTAGCGATTCCAAGAGGTTAGTCACACTCAATAGGACCCACTTCGAATGTTCACTAATTGCCTCCACTCTTTTTATGACTTTTGCTTTGCGAGTAGGAAGATGTACAGCACTACTCGTAAACCCAATATTTTGTTTTTGTTTTGTGTTGAGATTCTTGCCTATAAGGGACGTAGCCAAGATTTTGCTAAAAGGGAGGAGGTCTTAAATGTAAATTAAGTAATCTCTTACAATTGCTCGTTTTTTTTATATTCAAAATGTTGATAAAAACTCAGCGCCAACGCAGTTATTGATACACGTTTGACCAAAATACTTATATAACTTAATGTCCAGTAATGTTTTCTTTTTCAGTACAATTTTTTAAGGGATGGGAGGAGTCCGGAACTCCGGATCCCTCCTTTGGCTAAGTCTTTGTGCCAGATTCAACTCTCCTGTCCATCCCCTTGTAAAATACCGAAATGAATAAAAAACTGAGATAAATAAATTGTAACAATAAATCGTGAATTTAGTGTTATTTCAATTCTTTTGATTTTTAAGCACTATACTCAGAATAATCTATAGTTCGATAATAACTTACATGTAATTTTTTGCTTAAAATTACAAACATATTGACATTCTATTAGTATTATAACTCGCAGCTAACTTTTTATCTTATCTAGGAATTTTTGCTGAATTTTTTGAATTCGCCTCTGCCTTAGGGCCCTTGATCGGAATTGATGGGATGGTCCCTTGCTTGCTTTCGGAGAGTAAATTAGTTTTTTCCCCCTCCACGTGGTCATACGCAGTTTGTACTGTTTTTTGACAATAAATTTATTTATTTATAATACTATACGTATGACACTACAATTGAATTGGTTTTGAGATTAATAACAAGTCTTCTCCATGAGATTCTGTGTCATGCTTATCCACACAGATCAATGTTGATAAACCAAGGTGCTGGTCTCGAATAAAGTCTCTTTATGACGTCAACATTTTCTTGGGGTCATTTTTTAAAAAGTTAGTTTTCTGCTTGGACAAAGCTTTTTAATATGTTCTGCACATATTTCGTACCAGTACTGATTTTTTTGTTTTCCTCGTTGTAAGGGAAGATAATATACGGTTGGATCTCTCTGCCCATGGTTCCTTATGTACCGAACTAGTATTTGCCAAGAGAGGACCGAGGAAAATATCGAAATCTTCGATTCAGTTGTCGACCTCTAGCAACGATTACGGTCAAAGCGGAGGAAATGTGCCCAAACCAATACACGATTTGGTTGCCTCTCGAAACCGAAGCTCAACCATTCAGCTTTCTGGTCACGTCGTAGAAAGTTACATGAAAATTTCATCATTGCTATTGTAAAATGATAGTTGTTTATGGAAATGAAACCACATTAACATGAATAATGGTTCTGAGAAATCCTACACTTGGTGTGTCATTTTCAATTACTTAAAAATGTGTTGATTACACAACACAGAAGTAACTCACAACTTCACCCTCTTCAGCATTGAAGAGTCAGGAAATCTTTCAAATCATGCTCATAGTAATGGTACACATTCTTATAAGGGATTCTTAATTCGTGTGCTATTCTTCGTTGACCTCAAATTCACTAAAGTGAACACTTCTCAACAGCGGACAAATTTGAAAGTCCCATGAGAGTCCGTTGTAGAGAAGTTTCACTGTATGTTTTTACTGCTAATAGAATATACAGAATGATGCATACTTAATTTATTCTTAATTCAATTTGCTCCATTGTTGGATGTTTATCATTGTACTAGAAAATCAAGCGCTTGTTCACATTAGTGCAAACATAAACATAATGCGGAATGCATCATCTACGACCAAGTGAAAATTACAACGACTTGGACTCGAACCCGGGATCTTGCTTTGGCCGTAGTTGTGCTACCGCTGCACCCGACTCCCGAAACCCGTACACAGCATCCACCTGGCGAGCTCCTACGGTACGTAGGTACTCAGAAGCGTGAGATAAGAATCATGCGGAATGTTCCATCGTGGTTTTCAATCAATGTTTCTTTAACTTTCAGGATGATAGACAACAGGTTATTTCCTGTAAGCTCAAAAAGAGCATTCTTAAAATATCAGGGTAGTTGTAAATTATTTTTCTTTGCAATTTTAAATCATATTATGTTTGAATTTTAATGTAATGTTTCCTGTTCTTTTCAAGTCTAATGCATCTTACTCTCGATCTATTTGTGCTAATACCTAGTCTTGTTATATTTTTATTCTACGAACGAGACGGTCATACCGTACGGACTTGTTCCTGTAATCGAACCATTATAAGTTCGTTCTGGACGAAACATTTATGACTTCATGGGCAATGCCATGCGCCGGCTGTCGCATCTTGTCGCGATCGTGACAAGTACATTGCATGGTCTGTAAGCGAATCACTTGTAATGATGCAGTACAACTTGGTTAACGATCTGGTTTGATGCACGGGTTTCTCAGATGTGTTTCCAGGGTTGACCATCCATGACGACTCTCCTAGACTCGAACTACACGTCTTGGAACGACGGTCTATCTAATGTATTTTAGTGTGAGTCTTGTGGATTGAAATAAAGTTACGATATCGACGACACAGACAAGTTAATACATTTTACTTATGGACAGTGGTGTTATGGACACTGGTTATTGGAATATGTTTTTTATTTATATATTTACGTAAGAGTTTATTATACAGAAATAATTAAGTTCTCATGCCGAAAATTGACTCCAAAAGGTGTTAGTGCATCAATTTTTAAAATTTTGCTTGGGGAGGTACCCCTTTTGTTGGAGAGTATAGGAAATTCAGCGTTCCGGCACTGCTAAATTCGCCATTACACCTCTGCTTATGGAGTATATTCCTTCAGTATTATTTGCCCCGACTGCAATTCCCAGCAAATGGGTACTACCGATAAAGCAACATTTGCAAATGCACATTTGACATGTCATCTAATTCATGTAATATATAAAATTTTAAGAAAAATTAAATTAAACAAAAAATATACATCCTTGCTCTAATATTAGGTTCTCATTTGTAAGATCCGTGGGTGGCAAGGGTCTTTGTAGAGTCGATTTGCTCTCTAATACATCATGTAAACTAAGCAAAGATATTTATAATGAGAAAAACGAAACGAGTACAAATATTAACCGAAATGAGATTTAATCCCTTATTTCCAGGGTTCACGTATGTAGACTATTTGGGTTAGTGGTGACACCGCAAGTTTATACAGTATGTTCGGTATCAGTTTTGGATGAATTGAGTGAAAAGAGAAAGTTTTTTCTTAGTATAAATTAATTGATAGATATGTTTATCAAAATATGTACATTTTTCCAGCTAAGCTGTGTAATCATTCAAGAAATATACTTGTATTCAACTGTTATTCCCCCCACCCCTCAAGAAAACCTACTCTATTTTCCAAGAAACAATTTAACCATTATTACCGTTAAGTGGCAATGTACCGTGGGAGCAGCGGTGCATGTTTGTTTTGAAATCCGTAGTCGTGTCTTTAGTAGATGACATGTCAAGGAAAATATTACGGGTCTCTTGACACATTAATAAGTCCTATGACGTGATTTCCAAGACGACCAGATTAAGCAGATATTTTTCTGTGATTAATATGAAATCACTTTTTTGTTAAACAATGTACGGAACACACGCAAAAAATTAAAGATTTCACACGTTTAGATACACGTTTTGTATTATAATTAGATCTAATATAAAAAATATTAAAACTAGTAGATGCTCTTGTCTAACTACAGTAACAACGAGAATAAAATCTGAACACACAAAGATCAGTTATTGCAGTGTGTGAATAGAGTAACATGAATTACGAATCAAACTATTAAATAATATAAATACAGAAGAGATATCAACAAACCAAATTTCTATTATTATAAATTAACAGAGCATTTAAATGTAAATTACTATAAAGGTACATCTATTTTGGGAAGATTAGCCGTATTTTTAGAAGAGGATTTAGGCATATGAAATATAGGCAATTGCATAGGGGCGCAAGATTTAGGGGACGCCAAAAGAAAGTAACAGAAAAATTGTAAAATTTGCGAAAAAAAGTTTGTTTTCTAAATGTGTTCCTTTTTTAATGTTCTCAAAAAATATTTTTGTTGGATCAGCAAAGATTTCTTACGAATTTATAACTAAGTTATAAGTGTTTTTAGATAGGCTTATTTTAGTTTTAGATTCTTTTTTTTTTTAATTTTCTTTGTACCATATAATAATAAATAAACAAAATATCTAATTATTACTTTGTTACTATATAAATGTTTAAAATATATGTAAATAAAATCTGTTCTCGAAGAGCGATATATTTACTATTGCCTAGGGGCGCCAAACTTATAAATTCGCCTCTGCGTATTTTGCTGTTAAAGAGAATGTTACTCGTGTTGTAATGCATAAGTATAATATATCTTTGTGTAGTCTTACATCCATTCTTTGGCACTGATGTTATTTGTGTAGTATGGATCCTGGATATATCAGATGGATTTCCGCTGTGTCAAGTGAAAATAATTTAACATAATTGTCTTGTCACTGTGTTTTTCTTCTTCTTAAGGTGGGACCAGCACTGCACGTTAGTCAAATCACTGACATGTGTAATTGTATTCTTTCTTTTTATTCTGATTCATATAAAATATGAATAATAATGATGAAGAACATGATTTAATTTGTATCTATCAGTTAATAGTGTAGTATAAACCATATTCAGGAACTCACTTGATTCGTTTGAAATGCACAAGAGCATGTAAAAACATGGCGACCGAGCGAAACTGTTTCGTGATTTTTGATTCTCACCTCCGAAAAAGTGAAATACCTTTCTCAGATGTCCGGTGACCTATAGATAAAAGTAATGTAAAAAATACTACGGAAAATTTACTACAAACTATCAAAGTAAACTTCAATCACTTTCTTGATTTAAAAGTTGGTCTTATTTTGTAAATAAATGTTTTCTCCGTAAGACGCAATTTTTTTCACCATCAATTATAATTGCAATTATTTCATTTAAATAACCGGTGAGATGTTTTTCAAGCTGAAATCACAATAAGTACATGTTACTCTGTTTATTTATGCCGATTTAAGATATTTTAGTGATTTAATTCTTTCTACGCTAGTGCTACCTTAATAGTTAACATTCATTATGACCTCTAAACTCTTTTTAAAGAGATGACTAGACGTCTGATTCTGAAGTTACGTAAAGTTTTATTGGTTTGTAATTTCGATGAATCCTTGGTAGTTTGGTCTTTTTGTAAAGGTTTATTTAACGAGAAATCCGCTCTGCCTCTTTACTGAATCATGACGTAATGAATTTCACGCTTTAATGACTGAAGGTGCGGACACGACCTCGTCGCTCTGTAACATTTCTTCTTTTCGTGAATAATGATAGAACGACGTGGCACTTCCTCTGACTAAGGATCGAACGCAGATTTCTCAACAGCTTTACTCATTTCACTGCCGAAACCACTACCACTTTACTAAGCTAAGTTGAGAGAGGTATCGAGTCGCTTAGAAAGATGTAGATCATTATAGGATGATGACATTAATTTAAATATTAATAAACAAGTGAACAAGTTTTGAGAACATAGGACAATGGATAAAAAACAAATATAAGTTTTAAAATAGAAAGCTACCAATAAATTTATTGTTCAGTTGATATTGTTGTTTAACTTCAGCGGATATACATTAAGAAAATATACTATGCACTGAAATAGTCCAAGTTAATTTCCATCTCATTTTTTCATTTTGTTTTATCTTTACCCAAGTGAAGATTTATTTTATGATTATTTGTTTTTGCAACTGACAAATGTTCATGTAAATGTTACAAAAATTGTCTTGGCCTAAACATTGTAGTTTTCCTAAAACGTTGTCTTTTTCTTTTCAGGTAAGGTCTTTGCGGAGCGTCTGCTGAGAATTTCAACGCGTATTGTTCTTCGAAGTTCCTTTTTAGATTCTGGCGTGCAAACATTGATAACTCAGTTGGTAAGTTCCCTTTACAATGGAAAACGTTTTGACGATTTGTTATTGAATTTGTTAGTACCTTTTTAATATAATTTCTCAATCCAAATCCATTGAAAACGTTTAGTGAAAAGGCGTCGACATCTACATGTAAGTAAAATATTTTAACGAGAGTAGTTGTGCCACCCGCCGCCAGACGCTCCCCAAGCCAGTCAACAATCCTATCTAGTTTCAGAACTTTTGATAACTCAACTATACGTGTTAAAATTTTTCTCAAATAATTTTCAGAAGGCAACTTTTAATTTCTTGCATACATTTCATTCACTAATGAACCGAGACTCGTAAAAAGGAAGGTAACTGTTGTGAAATTTTCATTACTAACATACTGAGACAGTAGTATCTCAAGCTTATTCTTGCATGTGAATGAAGGATTATTTCATTTCTAAATTTGCATTTCGCCTTTTGACATTTCCGCTGATATTAAAATTTCCGAAACGCGATTTTAATGCTTATTAACAAGGTAATTGCATTACCTGGTTAACAATAAAGTGGTACCTTTTTAAATATTTGCATGGTAAGTAACAATTAAATTCATCCATTCTTCTGATCGTTAATCAACCCTTTGTATTGTGATGATAATGTATTGTGTGTAAAATGTAAATAACGTACTGATTATTGTTCAAGAAAATCCGAAAGAATTCTTATGAAGCATTGATCTCGAAAATCGATTAATTTAAAAATAAGTTTTATCTATTTTGGTTGGTTCGAACTATTTGTACATTTTTATATGCTATTAGAAAAAGAAATCTATGTGGTACGTCACTGGAGACTAATTCAATGTCTCATTATTTATGTACGAGTACTATCTTATAAAAAAAGGGTTTTAGTTATCTTTTGTTGAAATTGTGCAGTTACAAAAAAAAATCACTATAACCGACGTGTAAAGAAGTGAGTCAGGACGTTATAACACCATTTAATACCATATTGAAGTGAATGATAGTGGTAAAAATGTTGGGCGTCCACTACCTTCGGCAGGACAAGTGCCCGCAGCGATGAAGCGTGAATCATTTCCATTTCTACCTTCCTGCGCAATCGGAGAATACGTGCGGAATGCAGGAGCATAATGGACGATACTCCGTAAGCGCCGCGAGCGGTGAGATTTAGCACTTCTAACTTGATTCGGACCACCTTCAGAGAATCTTCTACTCAAAGCTTAGAAAGTAGTTGTACTATTTACGTCCGTGTCTTAATCTAGTATTGTCAGAAAAAAAATTACGACTTTTAAGATGGACTATACACCCTTTACTCCAGTTACGTTTAAACTCGTAATTGGGGCCTTCATCAGGTGTAACAAATATTAAACAGCAGCATAAAAACAGAAAAGAAAAGAAATGTTAACTTAAAAAAAAAGTCATTGGTCCTGTTATTATTGTACTATTTACGTAAAAAAGTCAAATTGTCCCACATCTGGCCCTGAGGTCTGTCCATGGGGTTCGCTGAGGGTGGTACTCCACAATTACTATTCCTCGGCACGAGGGGGAGATGTGGTTAGTACCTCGTTCCGGTATACTTAGCAGGCCTGGGCGTTGTATGATGAAAAACTCCACCTCCCGGGAATCTAACCTTTGCCATCCAGTCAGCGCTCTACTCACTGAATCACGCTGATCATTTCTATTTACGACCGTTTCTTTAATATATTTCTTAAATATTGTGTTGCCCATCCTAAGGTCGTGTAATATATTAAAACAATATTCAGAAAGTAGTAGCTGACAGAACTGAAACACACCCAGGAGATTTCAAAAACCTTTCACAATAAATGAAAATAACCTATCATGGTAACAAAGTTAATCCCAAACTTATATCGCAGTCCTAGGGAGGGTCAGTTAGCTTTCACAATATTTGTAACAAAAATTCTTTCTTCTTTATCAGGGATAAGACAAGTCATTAATGGATTGACTACATCTGATCTGCGGAACCAGAGTGTGTATCGTATTCCTTGCATTGATGAGTCAGTTCGTGAAAAATTATATACGAACAGTGTTCGTCGGCGAGCCCTAAAACCCCATCAAAATAACGATCGGTGTTCGAAATGAAATATACTGGTCATGTATGAAATCAAATTACAGGAATCTGGTATCTCCTTTATTTTAATATTTATTAATTTGAACATAAATGGGTTTACCCTTTCCCAATGAAAAAGTTCATTAAAAGGTACGTAACCTAAAGTTTCTTCTTTAGTACTAAATTTTTACCAAATCCTTCCTAGACACTACTAACGTACGTTGTTATTTTTGCGAGTGTGTAGAAGGCATACATTTTGTTCCCTCTGACACTATAATCTTTGAGTATATTCCTGGCAATACAAAAGTTTTCACGCATGAAATAATCCCTCGCAAGTATGACCCAAAACTAATCTATTGTGAATTTTTAGGATGTTTCAAAATAATTATTTCCGGTAATCCAGATAATTAAAACTAAGTATTTGAATTGTTTTAGTCGTGAATGAATTCGTTCTTGAAAATGTTTGCATCTCTGTGTGAGAAAAGCAAGTTAGCTTCTCCGTTCATGTGTTTCTTGGTCCGTATCGCCAATGTGATTCGTATCGCCGCAGTATTGCGTCGCATAACCGTAGCAACGGCAACTGACATTTTTACTCAAATATTGTTTTACTATGTAAAGAATCAGCGATATAGGATCTGTAAGGAGCACTGACCCGAATACTTTCAAAATATAACATATTCAACAAATTAGAATAACTGCTCTATGTGATTTCTTTTTAGTTTGCTCGCTAGTCGTAAATACATTATGAGCCATCACTGAGTTTATACATAGTCATTCTGACCAATGTGCACCAACTTTATTGGACGATCCCTGGGATGATGAGAAACAAAAGAAAAAGCATAACACGCACAGCGTAATAATAATAACTTTATAGTCAAAAGAGCAGTTTCAAACTACGTTTAACCACGTGGAGGACAATAAACTAACTTTTCTATTCTGAAGCAAGCAAGGGACCATCCCGTCAATTCCGATCAAGGGCCCTAAGGCAGAGGCGGATAGAAAATTTCAGCACATACCTTCGATAAGAGTAAGAAATTAGCTACGTGTTATAATATTAATAGAACAGCAACAAATTTATATTTAATAGATAACAAAAAATATTTCACAAGTATATATTACTATAAACTATAGATTATTCGGAAAATATTGTTTATAAATCGTAAGTATACAAAAAACAAAGTTTGAGATTTATTAGACAAGAACCTAGATAGCCCCTATAAAAATCCGCCTCTACCCGAAGGAAAACCGGAGAACCCTGGGCCATATTTCAAATCCTGGACAGAAACATGGTAAAGATAAATATGAAGTAGTAATAATTTGGATTCTGGTTAAATTGTGGAAAAAATTTAAGCCACTATTAAGTTCAATGCATTGACGTCTATTATTATATGAGCGACAGTACCGGTCTATGGCATGTGTCATTTCATTCCTAATGCTGCTCTGTCGTTAGTATTTCTCGGTGAAATATTACACTATGGTCATCGCGTACGTCCTATATTCTGTAGAGAAATCCAAATTATTAGGAAACAATTCCCTGAATAAAAAAAGCAATCAAATACCTCAATATAAATATTGACTTGTCTGTAAAAATAAAAATATTGAACTACATTTGCTACAAAGAAAGATGCTTGAATGGACTTGTTGCAACGATGTTCTCGAACTAATTGTAAGTTTACATGTCAAGGCAATGGTGCAGAACGGGATTCGAACTGGAAGTAAAACGAATCAAGAGATCGCAATCGATAGTAGACCTCGCAATCGATAGTAGACCTGACAGGACTTACGATGATGTCCGAACAAGACGTGATCATTCAACGATAAAACTCTTATGTTGAAATCCTTCATTTCTAGAGTTCCCTCACTACTTATTTTTGCAATTCAAATTGCGACTTCCCCGAACATTATCGGTCGGTCGGTCGATCGATTTCAAAAATTTGCTTAACAATTGATACAACTTCATGAGAAATACGTGACCATAAATAGACGCTCCACCTAATATCTACTGACGCGAGATGCATTTCCGGTATTATGAACGTGACACTCGCTAGTGAATCATATTTGTAACATTTTGTATTGAGGTAGTCATTCCTACAGTGGATTAAGAAAAATTGAATTTCAAAAACTGCATCACAGCAATTTCATTGTTCAAATAATCGAATCGATTCATAGAGGCACAGGAGAATTTTCATTAGCATCTCTGTTGTATCTGTCTTTCTGTGTGGGGTGTGAAACACGACAATCTGGTGTGAGGAAAGTTTTTGGTCTATGGAAATTGGGAGGTGTGAGGTGTGTGTCCTGTTATGTGTCAAGGTTTCTTTTTATTTATGTTATTGATGTGAACATGCTCGAGAATATTTCTGTGTTTTGTGTAATTGATTGTGATCGCGTCAGTCACGATGAAATCCTAGAGAGAGACATTTCTAGACAGTTTTTTAAAAGAACATTTTCTCACTTGACGCATAAGAAATAAATACTTCTAAGAAAGCTTTATTCTTGAAAATAAAAAATATGTAAAATAAGAATAGTTTAATGCTAATTTAACCGCTACCTAATATTATGGGCGAAATTGGTATTGTCCAAATTATTTCACATCTATTTGTCAATGTCATGTATAAAATGATGTGAGTTGAGAACCGTGCATTATGTTATGAAAGGCCGCAGGTTCCATACATTGAACATCTAGACAAATTGGTCTGGCTGCAGATTTACCAACAATTCTCGGAAATGAAACGGTTAATGTTAGCAAACTATTGAATTTTATGAGTAGATCGGGGCTCCTCCCACAAGTTCTCGGGAGGGTTTAAAATTTGCATTCCCTTTTCATCTTTACTGTCTTCTTTGTTTTCATCGTTCGTTTCTGTAATTCGAAAATATAATATTTAAAAATTGTTTTCCTTTTTTGTGA
>NNCF01127582.1:80557-171230 GCA_002313205.1 Laupala kohalensis | reverse complement strand
AGCCCCAAAAAAAAAAAAAAAAAAGGTTCCATACCAGGTAC
The DNA here is from genome assembly GCA_002313205.1 of Laupala kohalensis. Lineage (NCBI taxonomy): Eukaryota > Metazoa > Arthropoda > Insecta > Orthoptera > Trigonidiidae > Laupala > Laupala kohalensis. The sequence continues at coordinate 171,189 of NNCF01127582.1, read as the reverse complement.
TGATTCCATAGACATGAGTCCACAACACTACCAGCGACTACTATTAACTAGAAGAATTACGTCGTTATCATACAGTTTACTCGATCTTTTTGAACCTTGATCACTGTTATCAGTATCCTGAGAATATGTATTGATATTATTTCTTATTTTCCTGCGTTTACTGACTACTGTCAGTACTGACGTCATGTCTACTGACGTCTGTGCTTAATTTTGTTATGAGTTGAGGTAACAAATTTAATTCATTTACGAAGTAAAGATAAGGTTACCAACTGAAACACGACAGTCTGTTATTGTTGCATTGAATTTTAATGTCTACTCTCAGTACATACTTTCTTTGAATATAATAACTCCAACTTTCTGAAGTAAGATTATGAATGTATGTAATTTTTTTCCTTAAATTATCCTAAATTATTTTAATGTGAAAACCATTAAAATTTCTTTGTTGATTTTCTGCAGACATATATTCTTATCAGTCTGCTATTGCTGCTGTAGGGTGAATGTAAGATAGTCTTATACGCTTTCAGAACGAAATTTATTTTCTTATGAGTACCGCACGATAAACCACAGAAATACTGCAATGTCAACATGTTCAAGAAGAATTTTCCTAGATTTACAGACTAAACAGGATATAGGTTTCGAAATTTCAACTTTACTTAATTTTATTGGATTAAAATTACTTTTTACTCTTTAATTTGAAAATTGAAATAACAGTTCCTGTAGTGTATCATTAAAATGAGCATTCTGCTCCGAGAAATTATTGAAATTTTAAGAAAGAAAATTTACGTAGGGAGTTGGCCAGAAATGATACATAATGATGAATGCGAAGAAATTGTTCCATTACTTGACACACAGTAAAAAGTATTTGCTACAACCTTATACTTCAATGCTGAGATGAAGGTCTTCATTAACAATTAACATTTTTTTCCAATATAGGTATTAAAAAATAAAATGGTGGTAGAGAGTGTGTCCCTCTTTTTTATATATAATTGTGTTGGACACGTATTAGGGAAGAAACTGTTTAAAAATGTCTACGTTTTGACTAGAAATTCCGCAGTATGTTTAAAATCTCACTTGAGTTTCCGAATAATAGCGAATCGAGTATCACATCGGCCTTTTCTGTACATTTGGTTTGACTCGTGCATCGTGAAATAATGCAAGAGATAGAACAAGCACCATCTAGTACTTAGCGGCTATTGAGACCCGCCTCCCGATGCATTGACCTGCTTTTACTAGATTTCATCGTTTCATAGTTCGAGGTTATTCGAAAATAACTAATAACATGACCACGAATGGCCAATTCAGTGTTTATCTTTTAGCCTTATCTTCTAATTGTGCTGTTTTTTCAGCTGTTACCTACTCGTGATCGTGCGATTCGTAATAGTACATTTTTTGTTAAATATTCTGAAGACATATGCAACTTCACGTGAAACTGGAAGTAATAATAATTCAGAAAAAAATGTAAACAATTATGTAGATTGATTAATATTGTAGCAAAATAATAAACTATCATTTTACACTATTCGTAAAATCTGAAATGATGAGCATATTTTGTTTATCGATTGCAAGACTTGAGAAAAAAACTTGCGCTTTCCTGTTCTTTATACTTTTTAATTTATGTAATTTATACTTTTATCTTTCACTTCTATTGACATATTTCAGCGACATGCCTTAAATGAAAATTAATCTATTCCACTTATTCGTTGGTGTGATAAGTGTACTAATTCATTATAAAAAATAATTTCGCCACTTTGAGTACAATCTTGCTTTAGGAAATTGTCTTCACTCCCCCTTCAGGCATTGAGTTATTCTCATAAATTCCTTGTAAGGTCTTTTCTTGTTAATAATCTTTCCACTTTAACCCCCTCCCCGCCAAAAAATTGAACTACCCTCTGGTTATTTTGTTATTTTGACAAGATAATTTTATACCAATCCGTTTTCTTACTATAAATAGTATTCCAAATAATTAAATTCAAATTTATGAAATCAATATTGAAGGTTTGAAATCGGAAGGATATTACAGTGGACAGTCTCTTGTATTGTGGATTGTCTCTCTCAGTGAATCTTTGTACTTAATTTTCAAAAAGATTAGTGTTGGACTTCTTAAAAGGGAGGCGAATGTCCAAGAACAATTGTCAGCTGAACAATTGTTTCAGTTTCCTCTTGTATTTTGATTACCCGAAAGACTATGATATCGTCATAAGTTTTACGACTTATAAGTTGCAGTCCTGGTATGAAATGCAAAGTTCATCGTAGAAAAATTGCTTTGAAAATGTGTGAGTACCAGTCGTTTTAAAAAATGTAATACATTCTCTTCACATCCCTTACGAAAGGAAATGTTTCGTAAATAATTTTACTAGTAAAAAAGGCTATCTCTTTTGAGAAGATTTTGCACTGATCTTTTGGTGATAGACAGGATGAGAAATAGAAGACATTTTTTTTCTGAAGATAAATCATGAGAACCATAATTAAAACATCTTAATAGTGGCTTGTAAGAAACAATGTCTCTCAATAAAGAAATTCCCTTTCTGAGTCATTGAGAAGAAATTTTCTTAATAATGTATAAGAAATGAAAGAAAATAGTGTAATTATAACTTTCGCATCCTGAAATTCCTCCGCTGAAACGGAGGAATTTGAACGACCCTGATTTTTTATGAAACAATTTTTAAGGATGAGTCTCCACTGTTTTATACATCAGTTATTGAAATAATATAATTTAGTTATTTGGATATGACCTTCTGGGACACACCCGTACAATAAATTGCTAGAGTGTAGAAAGTGTATTCTTCTTCTGTCTCCTCTTCTTATGCTTTTACGGCCTCATTGGACCACTTTTGTCACTTTGACTTTTAAAGACATTTTACCTTGTATGGAGCAAGCTCCGAGTTTCAACTACGGTTGTAAACCGCAGAAACCGCAATTTATTTGGAGAAAAACCGCGTTCCAGGAGCGTATGTGTAGGTCAAGGAGATGATCAATATCACGTTGTTCATCAATTCATCAAAGAGTGCATCCTGCTGTGAAGATAAATGTCTGATGCTGTGCGTATGATGAATCCCGATAGGACGTGCCACTGATCGGCTTCTTAGGCAGGCGTCCGTGGCCGACTATCGCCAGAATGCAACGAACGGCATCGAGGTCTTCTCGGACTGTGACAAGTTACCTCGGGGAATTGCATAGAATATTACAATGTGTGTTTTCTCATTCTACAATTTGATTACGAGAACATACTTTCCAAGGAGGTTAATAACACGACATTTTCCTCCCATTCTTAAGGTAGAACAGATGCACCAAGTTAGCCAAAAGTACTGAGAAGTATTATTGTTTTCTTTGTAATTGTTACGTAACCCGACATTATGAATTGTAATGATGAAAAACGTGATTTAATGTCTATCAGTTAATAGTTTCGTATAAACAATATTCGCGAACTCGCTTGACTTGTTTGAAATGCACGAGAGAGTGTACAAAACATGGCGGCTGCGCACAACGGTTTCGTAATTTATGCATCACACGTCGGAAAAAGTGGCCTATCTTTTTGTAATATACGTGTCGATAAATGTGATGTAAAAGAGACTACGGAAAATTTTCTACAAATCAAAATAAACTTCCATCGCTTTCGTGATTTAAATTTTGGTCTTAAAAAAAAGCGTTTCCTCATCAATTATAATTATTTTATTGAAATGGTCGGTGAGGTATGTTTTTCAAGTTGATATGAGAATAAGCACATGTTACTCTGTTTATTCATGCCGATTTCAAATATATTAGTGATTTATTTCCCCTACGCTAGTACTACCTTAAAGTGGTTAATAGAAAATAATGGTGAGCTAATAGAAAATACATTTAATTATTAAAAAATTGATGGTTTTCGCGGTGAATTCAACTATTTGGTGAAACTTTTTTCGGGTTCCACCGGATCCTGAGTTCTTGTACACCATGTTTTCGCCATGCAATTGTAGGCATATTCAGGCGACTCCATCTGTAGTGTATGCCAGCGATTCGGAGAATTGCATAATTAATGTTTAAATATCATTAATATATAACCATGTAGTTATTTGTTGAACAAATTATGGCCATATTCTCTTTATGTGACCTGAAGTTGATCACGTGGACGGTAACGCTATGCGATAGTGATATTGTGATGAGATGAATGAAAATACATTCTCAAATACGTGGTATCTCATTACGTGGCATTTGAACTCACAACTTTTGGTTTTGGATTTCCACCTTTATGATTTACAGTCAACATCGTTTCTATCACAGTGATTATAACTCGTATTAAGGAAACGGAGTATTCCCCTCAACAATATTCGGACCACCTGTGACTTTAATTTTACCATTGCCTTTTATTTACCATTCTATACTTCTGACTTAAATAAATGAATATTCTGACTTGATATGAATTTGAATGTATGAATATTTGACGAGACCCTTGAGCTGTCAAAAGTTCTTTATGGCGTGTATCCTAGTCCTGTCCCAGTCCATTCCACATTATGTTATTATATTTATACACAATATGATTTTGAAGGGTGGGGGGAGTGATTTTTTGAAAATTCGAGGTTGGCAGAGACGCTCACCTGCTTGGAAAAAATCTTAAATGTTATTAGTTTTAAACTTTTCTCAGTGTACTTTATATCAACTAAGTTGATCAAATTAATTATTATATAACTTAGTTGATATAAAGTACACTATAATAATTAATTTGATCAAGTCTTGATAAATTTTATGTTCATGGTAGTTAATACCTTAAAGTTAAAAAATCTCACTATGTATGAGATATGTAGTATTATACATTAATTACTGATTTAACATTAATGTTAGTTAAAATACGTGTTGGAGTTTAAGTCATACTCAACGCCATCTCAAAGATTTGTCTTCGTGAGATCTCTGTAAACAAAATTGATTAATATGTATTCTATAACGTTTCAGAAGTACAAAAATTTACGAGTTCAATGTCCATTGATTCCGAAAACAATAAAGGCAGCTATGTGGACTAAAGATACTAGCGGTATGATCCGGTTCCTCGATGTAGCTCTGTTATTTTTGTTTGTCAAGAGACACTTATTGTGACAGACTTTATAACGATCGAACCGTTCGGAAAACCTTGAAAATACTTCACTGTTAGTAGTGCATTGAGAGCGGTCATTTGATATGTTTCATTCAATACAGGATGTTAGCAGTTAGTCCAGAAAAAATAAAAAAGCAGAAGAACATTGTTAATCTTCGCAACAACTTTCTTTACGGGGTCGTAGAGAGGACAAAAGATGGTAGTTCATAAATTATACGAGAATGCCGTAAACATTTGAATCTATAAAATAAAAAAGAAAGAAAGGGAGCGAATAAACTCGCGGGACTTAAAACAGGGGTGTCCACAGTCAAGAGTATAATACAGAAAACTCTATTTACTGTGATAATTATCAGTTCTACGTTTGCAGATAACTTGAAACACGCGACGTCATAGACAGTCGAAAACGGCATTTTTCTGATTCTGGGTTTGCAATATTTTATCGAATAAGATTCCTACAAACAGGTAGAGAACTACTTGAACAGGTGAGATTGAATTTTTTCTTTTTGTTTGTGTCATACGTTCACTCTAACAATACCGAAAATCAGGAGTTTACCAATCTTCTAAAAATGAAGTGCAAACGTAATGAACGCGACATGGACTTGATATTTAAAGTTAATGTCACATTTGATGCTATCAATAAGAGGGAATTGAACTTGCCATCAGTCGAATTTTCTGTGTTTCGAAATACTCGTATTACACGCATGTACAAGAGGGTGGAAAAGAGGAAGTTATGAGCCCTCTACCCTCCTCAGCATTTGTCATCCCTCAATTTTATCTTCTTTTATGTCAATATCACTTCTCGAACCGTAGTTCTCTAAATAAGAATAACATGGAGTGTTGCATAGAAGGTCCATTACATTTAACACAAAATTATGTGCAATTAGTGGTGTTGTAATCGGAGTTCAATGTTATATAAAATGCGGGAAGGTAAGTAATTATATTTATTAGCCAGAAATTTTATTAATAATAAATTTTAGTGTTAATTGAATAAACAATATTGTAAAATTGGCTCCTACTGAAACAATGTTACAAATGAATCGTGTATTTAATTTGTATACACATGGGTACTTCATTTGCAGACCATTCAATTTGTTTCTATGTGATCGCACTGCACTCCAGATGAATGAGTTGATCTCTTCACAAGTAATCATTACTGGTGGAGGTAGTCTCATTGTTTGTTAAGCGACCATGGTGTATTCATATGTCTCGTGGCCATACATAACGAAGAGAAGTCTTTTAATTAAGTGTCAAAGAGGATAATGGAAAGGTTCGTGCACGTTCCAATCTCATGCAAATGAAAGACGAGGTATGAACCTTCTTTTGGCACTTGCTGTACGGAAATAGACTAAAATGGCACCTACTTTGTTATAGAAGATGTACTAAATTATGAAAAACTTTCTCCTAAGAAGCGATTTTTCCTAAAGTACTCCACGCATTGACCTGTATTGGTTCAGAATTTAACTGGTAAAATAAAATAAGGTGTTACATTCACATTATGATTAGATGAATGCTTTTTTAATAAATAAATAAAAAATAAATAACATTTTCCCAATTATGTGTTATAACAGAAATCGAGTAATATTTAAGTAAAAAATTTATTCAATTTGATAACTTTCGGTCAGGTGAAAATGGCGACGAGCCGGGAATCGAACCCGATACTCCTGCAATGTTCAATTCGTGTTATTCAATTTATTTACGATATAAACTGTGACTCGTAAGGAATCTACTCTAATTTTAGAGTAGGTGAGAATGGCGCTCCAAGTTAGTCAAATCACTGAGAAGTATAATTGTTTTCTTTCTTTTTATTGTAATTGTTTTATAGCTCAACGTTATGAATGATGATGAAAAACATTATTTAATTTCTATCTATCGTTTAATAGTTTTGTATTAACAATATTAAGGAACTCGCTTGACTCGTTTGAAATGCACAAAAGCATATAGAAGCACGGCGACCGAGCGCAACGATACCGTAATTTACGAATCACACCTCAAAGGAAAAAGTGAAATATGTTTCTGCATAATCCGATGACTTACAGATAAAACCAATGAAAAAAAAAAGACCACGAAAAATTTTCTACAAATCAGGGTAAACTTCCATCACTTTAGTTATTTAAAGTTGGTCTTTTTTTCTTCTTTTGGAATTAAGTGTTATATGACGCAATGTATGACACCACCAATTATATTGGCGAGGAATGTTTTTCAAAATGAATTCATAATGAGTACATGTTACTCTATTTATTTACACCGATTACATATACTTTAGTAATTCTACCTACGCAGGTGACTTATGACCCAATTAAGAGTGCGTTTTCTTTCATTTGTTATAACAAAGCAAGTCACATGCAAGCTTGCTCAGGTTGTGTAATTGGTGCCGCGTTTGTGAGCATGGCGTCACTAAGTAGACGCTGACTTACCAACATGTTATTGTATGCACTTTCCCACGGTGATTCAACATGCAATTACAAAGGGACCCTGCGCTTGAAGGCACTTCACACTTTTTTGGGACTTTCTCTAATTACAGCAGTGGTAAGATTCTCGGCAATTTTGCGATTAAGTACTTCTTTCGTAATGGCACATGCTTGTAAATGTCTGTTATTGTTATCTAGATATGCATGCGAAGTCTCTGTGAATGGAAAGTGTAGAGAAAAGTGCGTCAATCGGAATTTTCTCCGATTTTCCTCGGGTACATCAACCGGAATTGGTGGGACGATCTTTTGCTTCTTCGTGGAGTTTAAATTAGAAAAGATTTGTCCAACTTACTTTAGCCCGCGGGCCATTTTCTATACACTGTCAATCGGTGGAACCGGCACGGGATGGGGTTTGGCAAAATGTTGCCCTACGAATAAAACTAGTGGGTTATCTATTTATTAATTTATTATCATCAAAAAATTTCAATAGTATATTTCTTTATTTTTTAAAATTATTTTCAATATATAGTATTACGATATATTTTAATATTACAATTACAATATTTTAATGTACGAAAAATGTTTTTGTATTTTTATGTATGACGGGGTTATTCTGAACAAACTTTTCTATTTTCTCTCACCGGACGTGCAACGTCAAATGATAACTCAGACAGCACATTTTACTACACAAAGTTGTTCCCCCAACGTTTGATGAAAAACTTGATGTAAAATGTATTAAACTCACCGTGAAAAAAGTTCTCGGGCCGCCAGTTAAACAACGTGGAATTAGTCTTTCTCGTTGTCGCACACGGTTTTTAACTAATATTTGGCCAACTTGCTTTCATCGATTTTAAAGTTTTATTTCATCTATTATCATGCATTTGTGTATCGCGTGCATTACGTATTTCATTAGCCCAATAGCATGTTTTGTTCGGTAGTTTGTAAATAGAGTAACTTTTTGGAGAATTGCGGCCTGTAAATGAAAGCGTTGTGCCAGAAACATTTCTTTTTACAAAGTCACAAATACTGATTAAATTCCATTGTTGAATACGCAATATTATCAAAGATTACATGTTTGTTCTTGCAAATAATCATTCTTTACAAAAGTAAAAAAAAAAAAATCTGCCCTCGGAATTGATTGGATAACTTAGTTTACTTGCTTGTTTTCGTAGAATAACTTAGTTTACTTGCTTGTTTTCGTAGAATAACTTAGTTTACTTCTTCGCGCTCGGTCATACGCAGTTTGTAACTTATTGTTTGGCAATAAATTTATTATTATTGAGGTACGAAGAGAGTGAAGTCACATATTCCGTCATCGTGAAGCGTAGGCAGCCAATTCATTCTCCCAGGAGATCTTTTGAGATCCTGGAAAGTGTTATGGGAACATTACAATAATTTCCTTCTTCACCACACTTCTTCATTTGGTAGGTTTTTTCTTATTTATCTTATTATTTTTATTACTCCATTACCAATAGTGTCACAACAAGGGTTTTATTTCAGTTCTGTCTCACGTCAACGTTGGTTTACTTATTTGTTGCTTTAGTTAGTTATTTGCAACTAAATGAGCAGGAATTACATTTAAAACATAAGATGCTCTGATCCTGAAATTTTCTCCGAAGAACCGAAGCGATGTCGTAAGTCCGTCGCCTTGATCCTACGCGCCAATGGACACCAAGGGCATAATTAGGACCTTCATGGATAATAAACTCGAACCAGAAGTCTGGGATGTTTCTGTGGCTTTTGGGTAGTCAACCCAGTTATTACGTGGCCGCTGCGAGATGGTTTTGCGATCATTCACAAAATATACTAAAAAATAATTTCTTTCCGCTTCGTAATCACTGATTTCGTAACTCCGTTTTTTACCTACAATTTACTTTATTACCGCATCGCATTAAGGTATTATCCGGGTTGACTGAAGACAAATTGTCAACTGTTTATGAAAAATGGAAATATTCACCAGAGGAGTTCTAACTAACTAATAATTATCTCTACTGATTTTTACTGTTGGACGAGAACAATTATTTTACATCGGAAGATTAAATTTACATTAAATTTACATCAGAAGATTTAATAATGTGTTCTTCCTTGGCAGTAATAACTTAAACCTGGGACTGTCTGTGACAACACACATGAAATTGTTTGTATTACCAGCCAACACTGAAATAAGATTTTGAGAAGATTTCTGATATTCCAACATTATTTCCAAACACGCAAACTATTTTTCTACAAAATTGTACATAATACAAACAAGAACTAAAAATTAAAACAACTTAAAATATTTTACCCTTCGCTTATTTATTAAGATACTTACACTTCAACAAACATTCATTGACAAATTCTTTTCATTGATATTCTTTTTAATATCTCAAGAAGAATAGGTGATTGGCAGACTCAAGGTCATTCATAATAGATTACATAACTGAAGGTTATATTAAAATATTCAAGAATTTTTTATGCGATTTGTAGTAATCCGAAAAAAAGGACCTTTTTTCGAAACCTCAGTATTGGACGATCATTTCTTGACGGATCCTATATTTACTCTGCTATCCGGGAGCGGAATCGCGCGTGAAAATAATGCGATGGTATACACATTATTTAATGCGATGGTATACACATTATTTAATATCATTGGTGTAAAACAGGATCTGTAGAAATGACTCCTTGAGCCTAAAAAATTATTGAAATATACATAGTATATAATTTCTCTACACTTCTGTTGTTTTTGCGATAAAATGATATTTGTTTAAAAAAATAAAGTAGTTCGTATTAATTCGGAATAAAATTCTTGGTCGTTTTCGAGACGATACCTATCATCTTTCTGGGATACCAGAGAGTTCCTCGTTTATGTCAGTGAATCAGCGACATGGTTATCTTTTTATAAATTAGACATATTTTGTTGTAAAATGAGGAGTTATGTTAATAATAAATTAATAAATAACAATCACCCTTCATAAGATATCAAGACATTATCTAAAGTCACTTTTTAGTTTATTTTCTTTTATTTCTTAGCTATATGTTCTAAAATAGTTATTACCACCGTATATTTCTATTCTGTATTAATATTTTCTTTTAACAACTCCTTTTTTTATACCTTCACACTCCATTCTTGACTACTTGTCGTATTACTATCCTTTCATATGGGTATCCTTGAAAACTTTTCCTTCGTTTTCTCTTTCTTTAGAGTAAGTGTATCCATGTCGCAGAAGAAATCTGTCCAAGAAATAGATTTATTTCTGCGGTCTCTTAAAAAAAGGGCAAGACCTAATAGTTAAGCAAGTCTACAAACATTATTTTAGCACAATTAGCGACGATGTCACGCGACAAAAACCAAAGAAATCCGAAGCAACTGACAAAATGAGAGAAAAAAATTTCGAGGAAAAAGTCTACGATAACTCAAACAGACGGTAACAAAAGTCATCAAAAACTATCGTCACTAATTCTAATTGCTTAAATAAGGGATATTGAAAGACGGCTGTCACATGACGAAATATTTTAACAAAGTTTTTGTTGATTCATTATGAGGATGTTAAATCAATTTTTTTTACAGAAAAGTCTTTTCAGGTGTCATGTTGGTAATTCAAAATATTCTCCTACATTCAAAAGGGTAGGATTCCTTGAAGATAGTTGTCTCTTCGTTAAATGTCTGTTCTGAAAATGTATAGTATTATTTCCTCAATCTCTCGACATTTGCGTTTGCATGGAGATATTCTTAAGTTAAGTTAATCGCGTACAACAGAATTTTTCTTAGTATCTTCATTAAAATTCTTATGATAATCGGTTTTGACGGTTTATTTGGTGTACACCCCCACCCTAAATAATTCAAACTCGTGTCCTATTAAGTATCAAGTTCTCTAGATCTCTACCACTTTCGCAGATGATACAAGACAAAATTTTGGAAGTCCCTGTCAATTCATGAAAGTTTATCTGACTTTCCTCGAAAGGAAATGTTAATGAGCGTAGTTCTTTATTGACAAATATTCTGCAATTTGCCTCTACATATTTGTATATATTATATCCGAATTTTTTCTCGAGTAATAAAAGGATGAGGGGACAAAATACTCACAAACCTGACAAAGATATTAAATGAATAGTTCAGTCCATTCCAGATTCATTGTTTCCCCTTCATCTTCCCTTCTTTGTACAATGTCTTAAAGTGTCCACCTCCTTTAAGAGGTATGTTTACCTATATTAATAGAAGTGAGTTATAAAGGACGACATGATATAAAGGAGGATTAAACGAAGTGAAGACATTAATTTTTTTGAGTGCGGGATTTATAATACATGGGCGTTGGAATTGGATCAATTTAACTGGGCACATTAATTTTAATGTTAATATACACAAAGCGCTGGAACATTCATAATGTTCAAGTCATATAAATTTTCATTAGATAGAAACTGCCAAAATAATTTTGGTTTAAGACGTAAAAATTACATAAATCTCGTGAAGGGAAGTTTGGAAGCAGGACATACTCGTATATTTCAAATTCCCGACGACCAGTCTCCACTATAAGGTGACCCCAACTTCATCCAATGAAACCTAAATCACTGTCCGCCTCATTACAGCAAGCAAAGATCAAACTATATACAAACTAAACACAATAATCGTCTTTTATCAGTGAAAATCAATTTGCTTTTGTATTACTGACATCTCCTACACTAATCAATGTGAATTCTATAGAATGCCAGTAATCTGAAAAAGTAGTCGATGAAATTATTTGAAATTGCAGAGGACATTTTTTAGGGATTATTACAACTAAAATGCAAAGTATGATTAATATTGATGGATTATAAGAGCAGAAAAACAATTTAAATTGGCTGCTAATCAGATGTGAATCTTTGACGATCAAGCATACTAAAGTGTCTCCCCGAGTTCAGTTGTGTTACGCGAGACGGACAATCTAAGTGACCGAATCGTAGAAGCAAAATTTTATGAAGGCTCTGAAGAACATTGTTTTCAAGAACATGATCTAAACGTGCAATGAAAACCTAAGAATTCAGAGGTCTTAACTATATCCTTTGTTTATTAAACCTTCTGCGTAAAGTGTATTTCTCTTATACCTGCATTTTAAAATAATTTGCAATTACCTACATATAAAATAATTCCATTACAATACCGAAAAGTGTGGATATTTTTGTGATATTTAATTTTTGAAATTAACAAAAGTTAAAATTTAATATTACGAAAAACGAGATACTAACACACGAATTTAGAGTATTATTTAAAGACCCCGGACAACGCTGTGCAAAATGAGCTGTTTCATAAATGAAACTTATAATTAAGAAACAAACTCTCATTAATGTATTTTCTCTGTATATATATTTTTGTTATACTTTTCTAGTAACGTGTGTGCGTATTATTTACGACCCTCACACCGCGTTCCTCCCTGTGTTCAACACCTTATTTGAGAAACTCTGATCTTAACCGTCGACCAGGGATTTTCTGTGACCTCAAATTTTGTCTTGAGAGAACACTTAAGATGTAATAACCCAGGGTTTGTATGTGAAATCCAAATCAAAGGGAAAGGATTCCTCCAAACCTTCAGGTATGACAATCTAACCTCATAGTTTGAATGCTATAAAAGGTTAGGATGGCACATCTGGACAAGACATCTCAACCTTTAGAAGTTGGGTTGTCATATCCAAAGGTTTGGAGAAGTCCTTTCCTTCCTTTGAATTTGGATCTTAGACCCAAATCTGCCCTCTCAATGTCTGTGATGAGAGAATCACATAGTAGTTGAAATAATATTTTAAAAATAAGGACATCGCTGAAAGGAATGAAGGAAGGAAGTGCTGTTCTTGGTAATTGGTGTCACTTGCATAAACAGGCTTCAGAGTAACCGGCGAGATAGATCGATTGGATAGTGTTCGATTAATCAAGAGGTCACCAATGACCTTCACTAGGTTGATTTGTGTTTTAAAGAGGAAAATCGCGAGACTGACAAGACAATAGAGAAGCAACAAGGATAATAATGAGTCAATGTTGCGTCGTGACTTCCTGGACAAACATTATCATGAATAATTTTCTATGTCCTTCATATTTTACTATTGATAGATATTTTTTCAATTATTCATTTTTCAATTGCCAATCATAACTAAACAATTTCATTGTTTTGAGATAATTTTGGTGATACGTTGAAGCAGATTTGAATTGTTAGTGATAAAAATTAAGTTCTTTTGCTACCTTCAGATGTGTGATGTAGATATTTAACCTTTTAAATCATCTACGATCAAGTTCTGTCGAATTTATTTAAGTACTTACAAAGATAAGGTCCTAGGAAAGATATGAGGTGTTCATGTGTTTTGAGGGAAAATTTATTTATTTCTTATTAATATCTTAAGAAAATAATTTACTTTAAGACTACAAATTACTTTATACTACATCTTTTTGAAATATAAAATTATTTTTCTTGCGTTGTACAAAAAAGATTTACATTGCAATTTTTGGTACTTAAGGCGCTTATTCAGTTGACTAGAAATCAATAGCTTAGAAATCAATATTCCTTAGACACCGACAATTTTAGAATTAACACCGACAGTAGCATTGAAAAATACATTAAAGGGAGGATAGCTATGGGTAGTAAAGCATACTATTGCATAACAGCCGTTCTCCAGTAGAATACTTCCTAGAAAGACGAAATTACAATTGTATAACACAATACTTATGTCGGAGTAATAGGTTTCTGTAATTGAAAGATTCAAACTGCATGTTCTTACGTAAAGAAACCCCCTTTAAAATAAATAAATTGTATTCAGATTTATTGCATGAATTTAAGAAAAACAAAGCGTTCGCAAACATAAAGGAATATATAACATTAATACATTAAGTAGCTAGTGTCAATGTCAGTCAGAGTCAAAAGAATGACGCATTGATTCGTCCACAATTCGTATAGCAAATGTTCATGCAGTAGTCTGCAAACTCACGAGAGTCCTTTGATAATTCACTCCAGAGTTCTTGGAAATGCAAATACGGGTTTGCTTGTTCCCTGGTTGCTTGAGCGCCGTCTGCTTTGCACTATTATAGTTTCGGGTGGTCAGCATACATAGTTCATTAACTGTTGAGCTATAAGCGATTAGCGTAGCCGCGTAACTTGGCGCAGAGTCGGAACGGAGACATCCGTCTTCTAACTCGGCTCGAGCGTTAATGAATTCTTCGTCGAGAATAAGAAGATACGTTTCCTTAGATACGTTTTGTGATACTTGGGGCGGAGTGAGCACACGTCTATTCAGTAGAACCGCCAGTATGAGTGAGATTCGTTCCTCGAAATCAATAACGAATGTAACCTTGGATTTTGATACACTCTTGTGGTGCTTCGAGAAATTTCGGCGTGCGTCGTTTGGTATCCTTTGTTGTCTGTCTGGAATGTTCTATCAATGCCAGAAAGATCTCTAGTCTCGGAATACGTAAACATAAATAAACGTTCGTTTGTCGTGCACGTTGGGTACTCTGAGCATAATGTATTGAGCACTCTGAGCAATATATGCAGCATGTTTGGTTCATCAAGTATTCCGTGCCATATAAATATGTAGCAATGGTTGCTGATAATGGTTGCCAGTGGTAATATATGCCTGTGAGACCTGGACAATGAAAAAACAATTATAGTACAAATTTCTTGAATTTGAGAGAAAGATACCGAGAATAATATTTGGACGGACAAAAATAGAAGATATATGGTGACAGAAAACAAAAGAAGAATTAAATGAATTAATTACCCAACATAACGTTGAGAAATCAAGGCTAGAAGATTAGCATGGCTTGGTCGTGTGGAACCACACTCGTGTGGTAAAGAACATGGCAGAGTGGGCACCTGTTGCACTAAAGCAAAGAGGCAGACCTAAGAAAAGATGGCACGATGATGTGCGCAAAGATCTAAAGAATATGATGGTAGGCAATTGGAAGAGACTGTCGCAGAATAGGAAGGAATGGTCGAAAGTAATTGAGTCGGTTAAGACCCATCAAGGGTTGTAGAGTCTTATCATAAGAAGAAATTAATATCACTGTACATCAGTTTAAAAATATACTCCCTATGAATCCTTTCTCGGTACCACAAATCTCAGAATGACGACGAATTATATGTTGTGTGATTTTTTTTTGTGTTGCGTATGATTGGAGCTCATATAAAAATTTATACATCTTTGTTGTGAACGAATGGGCTTATTCTCTGGGTAATGGTCAGAAATGGTGATGAAAATGAATGATTATTTTATTGGCTTCCAATGTCTTTAACTATTGTAATTTGATTTTTGTATCCGTTGAGGGTCTTGTTCCGTATGAATTCATAGTGCCGTGACTTAAGTTCTAATGAAAAAGGATTAAAAGGGAAAAAAGATTTTTAGAAAGTACTACTATGATAATGAAACAAAAACATTGAAGAAAAGAAAAATTTGTAAAAAGTTAATGGAAACAAAGATCAAATAATGAATACGTAAACTGAAGGTTTTCTTTATAACAGCGTAAAATTAGTTTGGTTGATATATTTTCAATGTGAAGATGGTAACATATTTTGTTGCATTGCATGTAAAGAGGTGCGATATGTGTTGAACTTTGTTCCTGTTTTTTCACTCAGCGAGTTTTATTAGTTACGCCGAGGGTAACCTTTTCGTTACCAAATATGCCCTTCCTCCCTGAACCGCAACCCTCACACTACCTACTTAACACCTGGCTTTTCGAACCCTGAACCATTTGTACAGACCACTCGCCCCAAATTTTACGCAGTCACGAGATACGTTTTGTTATTTGATATTCACGTTTTTCATAATTTTTATTCTTATTGTTAATATTTTCTATGAATATTATTCTCAACTTTATTCCTTTTTATGTCTTGAATATTAATTTTTTTGCGTGGGTTAAATTATTTTTCTCCCTTTGTTGAACATTACTCTTTGTATTTGTTAGCGAAGCTAACGAGTGTATTGTTCATGTGATGAATCACTGATTGTGAGAACTTATAAATTAGTAGCTTAAGTCCTTAAACTTCCTGTAACAGATCAGTAAAGAATTGATCGATGCGCTGTTTATGCTCTTGTCTTATAATTAAATTTCGAATATTGAGCATGTGCTTCCGCGTTGTGTATGTTTTAAAACATAATTTATGTTAATTATAATATTGCATGTGCAGTAGTGAATTAAACGCCACAAGAATTTCACTCTCAGCAGACGAAAGTCAATGAATTTTGGCTTTAGATATTTGCAACCTGAAGCTCCTCATTACGTAATATTGTTTGTAATTTCATACCTCATCTAAAATCTTCGACGCACATTGCTTTAGACATGCAATTAACCCATTTTCTTTCAAAAGATAATAAATGTGAGGTAAGTCTTTGAAAGCTTAGTGTTGAATGACCAACTTGTGTGTATCCATTGAATGTTTTTAATTAAATATAATTATTAACTACCTTAGCTGCTTAGATTACAAGCTACTGATTTGAGTAACATCTGTTTATTTCACAATCCTGCCTTACACTCCTTGAAAGTGAACTGGAATATAAATCATTTTTCAGTTATAAAGTTGTTTAAATTCTTTCGGATTTCAAATTAATTATTTTTGTGGTAGTTATGTTAAGCATAACAGTTCATGGAAAGAAGTTATTTCAGTTCGCATTTCCATTCACAGCTGGAAGTTTGTGAAGAGAAAGTCTGTAAATAAAGAGATCAAGAGATGAATCTGTTGTAACTTTATAAGAGACCGATAACCTATCTAGTTCAAAAGGGACCCGAAATAAAATAATAAGAAATCGACACTAGGGAAGCGATAAGTTATGGACAGCGGTGATAGAGTATTTACCAATTTCATATATCGTGGAGCAGAGTGTGCGATTTCTATTAAAGTACTTGTGGTGTGATTGTTTTTGTTTGATTTGTTACCTCATTACAATCATGAAGAACAATGTGCACTTTATATTCTATTCAAGTAAATTCTCTTTCTGAACCTGTTTTGTAATAATCTCAATGTGCTTTTCCTAAATTCTATTTTTCATGCTCCTTTTCCTTGGTCTGCAATACCGAGAACGTTTCGCTTTCGGGGAATATATGTAAGGCACNTCGTCAACAGTCAGGTGAAAATTGCGACGGACCGGAACTCGAACCTGCTCCTGCTCCTACACCTGCGGTAAGAACACGAGACCCCGGGCTCGAGTCCCGGTCCGTCGCAATTTTCACCTGACTGTTGACGATGCATGTGTAACGCAGTTGTGAAAAATAGGGGTGGAACATTCTCTTCTCATTTTGGATAGAGTAGGTTCCCTGTTTATTTAAATTTTCTAAATTGAATTTATTTAGTAATGTAGGTTAACACAATTTCATTTCAATTTTCAAGTAATATACTTTTAACGTATAGGACTCTCAAGATAAAACGAGTACCAGAGAAGCTTATTTTTGTATATTTTGTAACATGAGTATGTGCAGAATTAAGAATTATCACAATTTGAAAATAACCAATGAAAAAATAAAACGAGCGAAAAAAAATTAATTCAAAACAAAAAAGTAATATAATTTTGACACCATTTCGGTGGACAAGGTAGACCTTTTCTCAATAGCCATATACTGAGAGAGCAAATACATCTCCCACGTCTTGGAATATTTATGGGAGTTCCTTTGTATCCTGGGACATGAGACATTTAAGTTTTCTTTATTTTGGCGATGGCAATGAATGAAACCTTTCTGGTGACAACACAATTTCAATTATAGATCACTTTCAATTTAACTTTGTAATTTATCTTTTTTTTAGGATTCTGGCTTTTTAAAATTACAGCACTTTAATTTTAGTGAATTGATTTCGTGAAATTTAATACTTTTATATCACGTTTAAAAAGCGATGATATTGCTTTAAAAAAACGGGCAACGTCGATAAGTCGCCATAAATAACAAAACTATTAGTTAATTCTTAAAAAAAAAGAATATTAATCACTCGATTAAATTGTCATCTCTACTTCTTAATTCAAAACTGAAAAGCTTCTTTATAGTAAACAATGATTTGCAGACGCCCAGAAGTCCTAGCACACGTTATTTAACATCATTGATCAAAACAACTTTTGACATAACCACCGGGCACTAATTAATTAGGGCAAATTCCATAGAATACACACTACATCTATTTTGAGCTCGTTTTCAGTCACAAAGCTTCAATGAATACACGTCCTTGAACGAAAGTTGAAGATGTTAAGATCTCTCTAAGTTATTATTGCTCTCCAGACACCTTTGCGTGTCTCGCGTACTGGTGATTACTTCCATGCAAAGGGAAGTTCCGGATTGGCAGAAATCATTCTGTCCTTGGTTTGCGGACACTTCGGGTGTTCAGTTGCTCCTGGGGAGAAGGCTCTAGTTCCGCAATTGAAAAAATCCTTGAATACTGCAGTGACCTTCTCCGGAAACGAAATTGACTAATAATCTAAGTGACTCTTGTTGTAGGGACTGTCGAAGGTGTAATGTATGAATTTGTATCGCACCGTCACAAATCAGTACGATTTTTTGACTAGTATCGAGATCTGATCTCTAAATTTTTCTCGGCAGGACATTACATTGGGGACTAGAACGACAATTTGCATTGCAGTCGATTGAGCGGGTTGGTACGGGATGGAGTTCGGTAAAATGTTGCCCAACGAATAAAAATAGTGAGTCATATTTATTTATTTGAAACTCGATATTTTAATTCTCGCCAACAAATTTATAAGTTGGAAAAAAAAAATTTTTAATTTTTAAAAAGTATTATAATGTTTTCATATTTAATATACTATGGAGTAATACCGAACCCAATTTTCTATTTTCTCTCACTGTACATGCCACGCCAAATATAAATTCTGACAGCATAATTTAGAAAAAGTTTTACCCTTCAATGCTTGATGAAACATTTTATGTAAAATGTACCTTAACCGCAGGCCGCTAGTTGGTCAGCGCTGCTCTATGGTAATCACTTCTTCGTGGGACAATGGAATATATTCGAGAAATAGTCGTAAATTTATGGATGACTCTGATTTGGAATTATTTATGAATTCTAAAGATTACCCATATCCAACAACAATACTAAAGATATCATTGAGCACTTCGTAGTATGCGTGGACCTCCCTCAAGTTGGAACGAGAATGTAAAAATAATCAGTCTCCTAAAACCGAAGGCCACAAAACAAAATTTCATGAAAACTCTTTATTCACGGTTGTTGCAAAATCTAATAAATGTCATTGTGATTTAGTCTGGAGTCCGTTAGTTTTGATTTAGTCTCCGTCCGTTAGTTTTGATTTAGTCTCCGTCCGTTAGTTTTGATTTAGTCTCCGTCCGTTAGTTTTGATTTAGTCTCCGTCCGTTAGTTTTGATTTAGACTCCGTCCGTTAGTTTTGATTTAGTCTCCGTCCGTTACTGAAGATAATTTTATACCAAGAAAATTTTCTACGAACTTCATAGGTGCGTGTGGGGAATACCAGTTCCTCTTATATAAGTTTCCCTGGCATTTGTTTTATCGGCGGAAAGATTTTTACTAACTTCAGATAGTTTGTTTGTATGTATATTAATTTGTCATATTATTATGGCACTTGTTATATTGAAACATTAACCTGTTCAGGCCTACGTCGCCATTAACCTTAGGTGTTGAGGGTTTTCCTGGGGTTTTTTTCCTCAATCGCTTAAGGTTTCCCGGGATGGCCCCTTGTTTTGATTTCCCAGGTTTCAATGTAAATGTTACTCCTCCATAATTTTCCTAATTATAATTTTTTATTATTAGTATTGTAACGGGAATTTTTCTCTAATACCTATCTAAGCATGCAAAATGTAATTGTCCTTTGAGTTACAATTATAAAAACATGCATCATGTATACAAATCCGGGCTTTATTCATTGAAATTTAGTGTGATGGATTTAGTTCAATTTGATATCTCGGGATTATAAACTTTTAAACTATTAGAGTGAGTATTGAAATAGGGGTTCGAATCTACGGTACTCACCTCTATTGACCTACTCTATTTTCTCTGGAAACGTCACTACCCTTACCTTTTTATTTTTCATACGTCCAATTATACTGGTGAAAACGTTAATTCTGGCATTCCTTTTTGTTTTCGATGTATTTTCTTCTCGTTCGGTATAGACCTTCCGACGGTTTGAAATTTACAATAAATATATATTTACTATATGGACTATCCTTGCTTGGTGTGTAATAACACTGAAATTTAAAAAAAATGACCTTTATGTGAAGAATCATAATTGCATAATATTAATGATAAATTGAATAATACTTTGAAAACAATGTGTAGTTGTTGACCCCAATATTATACCAGAAGATAAACCGACAAGTTTAGATCTTAAAATAAAATTAATTTGTATTTGCCGGCGCTTCGAAAAATTTATTTTCTGCCTCAGGGCTTATACATATATTAAATCCTATTTAACCAACTACGTCTTATTCGTACTCCATCCATACACCCCCCAGGGGACTTACATCTAGTAAGTACGTGTTTGGCAAACACGGGGCCCCGAGCTGAGTCTGGCATTACTTCCACTTACTTGTGTTAAGGCTCCTTCCTTTCTCTTTCCTGACCTTCCTTGATCATCTCTTGTTCTTTTCGATCCCGCCGCTAGGGTATCTTTCATTTTCCTCTTTCTTCCTCTTTCAAAAAAATAAGATGTTGATATTTGAGATGTTGATATTTGAGTTTTGAGTTGTAATTCAGGAGGGTTTTTAGTGGGTATGGTTGAGTCATTCGGCGAGTCCCACACGCGGGGAGAGTCATGTTGGCTCTCCTTAGTGCGTAACTGCATTTTTCCTACCTGTACAAGTTTTTAGGGCTCCAATGACCTCGATGTCGACGAGCCGTAAAACCCCACAAAAAAAAAAAAAAAAATCCATACATCCACTAAGCAGTATATATCCACACATGCCTCCACTCACACTACACACGTGAATAGCGTCATGCACGTTAGTCTACCAAGTGACGATTGAGTGTGTAGTGTGAGTGGAGGTATGGATGGATATAATGGAAGGAGTACGAATGGGACGATGTAGGTGATTGATTAGAATTTAATGTTTGTATAAGCCCTGACGAAGAAAATAAATTTTTCGAAACGTCGGCAAATACAAATTAATTTTGTTTTAAGACCTGAACTCGTCAATTTATCTTCTGGAATAATACTTTTAATGATTAGCAGTATATCGGCCGATAGTAGTCGCTTATGGAGTTTCAGGAGATTGGCGTAATGTGACCCAATCCTTGATGGATATTATACCTTCTTTCATATTTGGAACGTTTCTGTGCTAGGGTAATTTATTAGGTTTGCCTGTTGATGAATGTTGTGGGCTGTAGTTTGTATATTTAATAATTTGGGAAATTAGTTGTTGGATATATACCATGGTACCTTTGTTATTTTTTTTACGAATTTGTTCTGAATTATTTGCAATTTTTTCATGCGAATTACTGCTGTATTTCCTCTTACTATGCTTTCTGGTTGGCATTCTGATTGGAATTGTAATAAAGAAAAACAATTTTTTTTTGCTTATAAGGAGAACGCTTCTTTTACGATGGACAAGAGCTCTGTCTTGTAAGTTACCGCCTCCCGACCGCTCTAAGAGACAACTGTGTAAATCCTTGCTTCCCAATTGCAACTTTCAACTAGAAGGTCCCCTCGTCGGCGATAGGTTGCAATGTGCGATCCTGTATTACTTTAAAATGGCGGTTCTTGGGAGGCACGGCGTGTTGGATTCTCGTCCATCCCGCACACGACGTATAATCGTGACTCAGAGCTCAGAAGGATAATTTCCTGATGTGTGTTTCAACAGAAAGCTTTTCCTGTCAATTTATAGAGAATCTATGGGTCGCTTCTTCTTCTAAATCAATGTGCTTCACTTACGTTTTTGGTCAACTTCGAAAACAAAGTATTTTGCGCAGTACTACATTACTAATTCCTACTTTTTTTGTATTCTATCATGTATTCACGACTTAATTCAAAAATTATCGCAACGTAATTTAATAAAACAGAAATACGGATAAATATTTAATTATCCTTAATGTGTTAATAAAAAGAACGAAAAGAAGAAATGTAATGATAAATTTAGATAAATTTAAATATTGAACCTCTTTAATCTCAATATCTTCATATATTAAAATTGTTTGAATATAGATGAGAATTAAGTTCGATTAGTAATCAATGTTATGTCGAGTTTTCAACACATGCACTGAAGGAGTGTGAGAATTGGTCGTTGTTTCTCCCAACTATAATTTTTTTTTTGTTTCAGGTAACGCTCCATTCCACCAATACTTATTGGCAGACGTATTCGTACACAGATAGTTGAGGAATAAGGTTAGAAAATATTTGATTTTGTTATCCTATTCTTAAAATGTACGATTTAATTAATGTACGAGTGTTATTTACGTCAAGTCAATTGTTTTGCTTCTGAACCATAAGTGAACAACTTACGAATATTTATTACATTAAAAAAAATGTAGTTCATTTATCAGTTACATTAATCAATATGACAGTTTTTGTGTAATATTTCTTCCTTTTTACGACGATACCAGAAATTTGGACTAAATAAGAATTTAATTGTAAATATCTGAAAACAAAGTTGATTCTATTTAGTAGAATTGTAAATCATTACAATGCTGAACAATTGACAATGAATTTTAAAGCGAATGGTTTGATGTTTCCTTTTCGTAGCAAAAGTACTATGAATTTGTTTTTGGAGTGAAGAACGCAACTGCTATTAATTAATTTGAAATTTATGAATAGTAAAAAATTAGACTGGGGGTACATTAAACCCCCAATCTAAAGCGTTTTATGAATAATCTCTTTGTTGTACGTAGTTTTATTACATGCGAACCTACTTTATTTATTATGAGACCTAAATATTAATCTGAAACAACCCATAAAAGTATAACCGCTCCTAATTCAAAAACAAGACTTTGTTTTAGAGTATTAAGTTTGTATTATAGTATTATAATTGAAACTAAGTTCTTCAACTAAGGATTTTTTCCTAGACGAATGAAATTGAAAATACCTTCAATAACATATGTTGCTTTAATTGGCTATGTCTTTGATTAGTTTGCCTTTTACATAAAATTCTCACCTTATGGGACTAATTAACTGGATTGCAACGGGATACATCCGAACGATTGATTCGCAGGAATTGGACTAAACTCAGACTCCTCGTATTAGTTACAAGAGTACCTATAAGGAATCCTTATAGGTACTCTAAAGTGGTACAGGTTTGAGGTGCTACATCGGCAATAGCAGTGACTAATACGAGGAGTTAGGTACTGCACGAGACCTGGAATGGCGTTTTATGTCTTATATGTATGCAAAATGCTAGTAACATACTAATCCACATTAATCCAAATTGTTTAAAAAAGACACTTTACTTTTCAATTAATTAAACTTTCTAGTTAGAAACGAATATTTGAATTACCCATGATGGTTAACATAACGACACGTTAAAGAAGACATTAATCTACGAAACGGGTGTGTGGATTATTTTGTATATTTTGAACTGTTGCTACAGGTTTCCTTGAAAAGAAGGGTTTGTCAGTCTCGTTGGAATTTCTTTCTAAGTTGATAGAGAGTTATTCCATGTAATATCAACGAATGAAAAAGTATTTTTAGAATTTGACATTTAAGACTTTTGGTTTATTATGTGCGCCCGTGAAGTGTATAAAAATATTAGTTCACTAATAGTTTTGGCTCGGTGGCTTTTTTACAGAATTAAAAAATGCATCAAATTTGGTATCATTTAACCCCACAAAATCATTCTAAATACCACTTTAAAATATTTTTGTTTATTAATTGATATTATTAACTGACAATTGTTCTCACAGTGAAGCATAAAAATTAAAAAATAATTGAAAAGTTCCCTACGTTTCAATTTGTCAAATTCTCTATAGTCCATCCAAAAACTTACCGTGCATTAACACAATAAATATTCAAGGTTCAAGGTTAATCATTATTCACTAACTTACGCAACTTGAGTCATTTTACCAGTTAAATCCCATTTATTTAAAAGTACTTGACAGTCTTACAGACAGTACTTTACAGTAAGGTGAGATATGTACTACTTTATAATGATTTTGTGTGACAGAAACGGTGAAGATGTAATTTTTTTCATTTTCATAATTTCTTAAAAGGAAACCACTGATAAAAAGAAAGTCAGATTTTTTTGTATGCGGAATGGATGGAAACTTTACACCGAATGTTATGAAAATATTGTTTGTATTGATTAAGTGGGGTTATTTAACATATTAAAACCCAAAAGTAGTTGAGGTTCCTGATTTTTAAAAAATCAGTCGTAAAGTATTTATTTATGGACCATTCTTCGCGAATGAAAAACGTTAAGTTATAATTCTTCGAATGGTACGCTAGATAATTCTCCACAACAAAAAAGTAATTCCATGCAAGTTAGTCCTCTGGCATTATCTGTTTATTTTCCTATCCTACTGAGGAATCTCCAGAGCGGTTCTACATTTGTTGTTTTTTAATATCACGAATATTTTTCCCTTTTGAATGATGTGGAGAGAGATTACAATCAATCGTATACAGATAGAGCTGTATCGCCGATTGCTCGACAACGTTGAGGTGCATCCTTGCGAAGAACCTCAGTCAGTTTTTGTTTTGCTTGATGCAACGTCAGTTGTCCGCAATTTCCGCAGATCCGTTTTGCATTTCCTGAATTTCCCCTCTGAAGAAACGTCATGCAACTGTCGACAAGAACTTCATACGACCTTGCAATTAAAAACAATGGAATGGATTTTTGCAGTGAAAATTAACTATGTTGTCAGAAAAAATGATTTTTGGTTTTAATATGTGCCTAATTACACGTTTTCTCAACACTGTTTCGTATTGGCTGTTATTTGAATGTATTTTGTCGTAATTTTAAAATTTAGTAAATACTGTGTTTAATTAAGGTGTAAGTATGTATTCGATTGTAAAGTTTATACTAATGCTTTGTAATTTATTTCAAAATCGTGAGTTATTATTGTACGTGTTATTATAGGTAAAACTCTTGGTTTACTAGTCAAAAATAAAGAACATAGTTATGAATGTATAATGAAATATTTTGAAGTCTATGATATTTGGACAACTTGCGATATATATATAGAAATACGAGTTCAATTTCAAAGAAAAGATTACTGTTTAAATGAGGAATATGTAGTAAATTCTGTCATAGATGGCCTCAGACTTAACGCAACCAGTTTTACAGAGTTACGAGTACTGATGACTTAGCCAGCTGGCAAAAGTGGTCAACTTGAAATCTGACTCATACTGACAAACGTGCAATTTTTGCCTGCTATGAACGTTTGAGAATAAATGTAATTGTATTAACATTTCTCAAGAATATACTAGAAATTTAATAATTAAAGAAGTATTATTTCTGAAGTTAAACTACAGAATTAATTAATAGTTTATTAATATACACGAAACTAGGGCGAAAAGAGAAATGGTTCCCCCAGTATGGTCATTCGGAGTGAATTCTTCATAAAGTCATTTCACTTTAAAAATGATGGAATGGACCGTTGTGAAACTTTAAAACCAAAAATGTACGTGAACTAATTTATAGATTAAAAGGTACCCTCGCTGTTACTCAGTGAAGGAACCGGTTCTTGAATGTCAATGACATGCGAGTGTTGAGGTGGCGCTCCTCTACACGGAGTCTGTCGGTCGCATGCATATTAGTGACATAGGAGTCTAATCAAGTTGGAAGAAGGATATAAGTTCTAATTTGGCGCTTTCAGATTACTGCCGTTGGAGGTCCATAGACCTGCTTTCATCAGTCATCTAATTTTCCTAAAATGAGTATGAGAAATTGTGACCGAAAAAGCGAATAAAAATTGTGACATGGCATTCATCCATCTAATTATTAGTGATTTGGTGTCGAAGACTGGCATACGATGTTGATTACCTGAAGATATTTCTCAAAATTAACAATAAGAGCTTCATGTCTTGAAACATTAAACAATGTTTCCTAAAGTTATTTTAGCATGCGTTTGTGAGAAGTGAACGCCATCGAGATGGCTCTGTAAATTAATATTTTTGAAATGAAGCGGCCTATTTTTAATTCCTACATTTTATCATTGAAGTGAACTTAGCAAATATTTAGTCCTGTTCGTCGTTGTACATTTAAATCGAAAAATCCCTTTATGATGCTCAGTTGCACGAACGTACGAATTTGCACAATGTAACTGCTGATAAATGTATGAAGTGCGGTATTTTGAAAGATATAGGAGAATTATGTACGGAAAGTCATGAAAGTTTGAGTAATCATAATCCCTACAATTGTCGAAAGTTACCCAAATGGTTCTTTGATTTCGTTCTCAATGAAATCCATAAAAGTATTTTGAGTTCGGTCAGAAACTTCTCCAACTAGATGCTAATTCTTAGACTCTCCTAGGTCCTGTCGCGGATTGACGTTGGCGTAAGGTGCAATTATGAATAAAATTGTTTGGACGTTTTCGAGGCCAGTGTTGGTCGAGAGAGTTGGTAATGCTTAATGGAATCATTTTTCCATAGTAACGCTATTACGTATATTAACTCGAATTCAGAAATAATATGTTAAAATTGATTGTATTGATAAGTAGTCGAGATATCTTAAAAATTAATTCAAATATAATGTTTGTATTCCAATATAACCTCACTGATATATTAATGCTACTTATGTCCATTAAGTATATCAGATGAATTAGATTTTGTGATATCGTGAGACCTATATTATAAGATTATCATATTTGAAGCAAATTTCAAATATATTGAGAAATATGGTGAGAAAGTTAATTTTTTTTCACAACGAGGTCTTTTTCGTTACTTGTGACATCTGTTAAAAGCTCTCGCTTAAAATATATTTTTTATTAACAAATATTAACACCCCAGTATATAGTATAAAAAAGATAATTTCATGAAAAATAATTTAAAGTATTTTCCCTACCCCATTTTCAGAATATATTTTTTTGAAAGATATTTTCTTCGAGCAGATGGTGGCGGGTCTTTTGTATCATCTCAACCGCCGACGTTGAGTGCACGCTCATAATGTATGTGATGGCTTCAGTGAACGTGATATACGAAGCGCTAGCACGTTAGTCTTCGTCCCCGCCGTGAAGTCAAAGCCTTGTGTATAATTCAGGGCTTGCGAAGATTTATTAACCCGCACTCACACGTTCACTTTCTTGGTGAACGGATCATTTGAATATTTCTGTATTTCACGTTGTTGAAAAATTTGAAGGAATTCGAAAGAGAGCTTTGAAAGTTAAGCGTCGAAACATTCTTTGAGAAAATGTGCGAGCAAATCAATTATTATTAATTTGTACTATTTATGAAACAAGGCATTCAATTTAAAGTTCTTGTACTTTGTGAGGTTATAAGTATACTCCAAATTATATATGTTCTGTATGTTGTTTTAACTTGAAATTTACTTTGAAAATAATCCTATACATATTGTTGCGTCATCGTATTTTTTACTACTTTTTCATACGTAATAGAACAGAAGACAAATTGTTAGCGAAAAAATTGAGAATGCATTCTTGAAAATAATTCCATCAAGTTATAGGTTCATATGAAATATACATAAAACTGAAAAGTGACTAAGTAAGTCAATGGTGTAAGTTCCAAGGGATATAAAGATGATAAAAAATTCGTTGTGAAGCCTAGGAAAAGAGCAGAAACTTATACAAAACGGAAAATTGCAGTTACTTTTGTAAAGATAAGTGGTAATATGGAAAGTTCCTTTCGCACCGTGATTTGATTAGTTTGACATGCGTCATCTCGTGCGCAACCAACCTTGTTTGGCCAAGTAGTTGAGTTAAATGTGAAAAACCTATTCAGAAGAAAACTTGAATGATTTTATTCGTCTGTGCAATTTAGTAGTGAATAAAAGTGTTGGGAATAGAATACGCCCAGTTTGGAAAGAAGACTCCGATAAACAATTTTTCTTCATGGCACCCAATAGGGGATATCAAGAAACCTATATTTAATACTTTTCTGAATACATTTTATGATTAGAGATGGTATCCTCAGATATACTACAACTAATAGCATTGTACAATCATTGTATTTAGATTCTTAAAATGACATGGAATATGAAGAAACAAGAGAATGGGTTAGTAAACCTATGAAAGTAAACGCGAAATACTGTAACAATAAATATTTTTATTAGAAGTAGAACGTAATAATCCACATTTTGACATTTTAAAAATGTGGTAGGAAAGATATAGGATAATTTACATTTGGCATTTTACTTTTCAACTAATTTACAAATTGAACGTCAAATACTTCCAACGAAAATGCGTGATAAGATTGATTGATAGAGAAATTTCCGTGTGTGATTGTTAACAAAAATAGCTTTTAAGGAAACAATTTTTACTAGCAAACTGTGAACAGTTGTCTTAAAGTTCCCGTGTTTTACTATTGTTTATTTTCATTGTGCTCAAGTACTCATTAGTGAAGAATAATTTTGCTTCAACTTGGGTTTCTGAGGGAATGAAGACAACGTTAATCACAGAGGGAATGCTTTTGTTGAAGATCAGAACCTACGTTAAAGTATTGGGTTGAAGTGGGGTTTGTATGCTTATCACGAAATTAGCCCTTTTTCATTATGTATGAAGTTGTTGAAATGTATAGAATTTATTGCCGTAGCTCATTTGTAAGAGTCTTTATAAATGGGTTTAATTATGCATCAGAGTATATATTTTACAATATATGCTTAACTCTTAAGAGTTAAGTTGGTAGAATTCTATCATGATCTAAAGATAGACTTGTTTAAATTCCTAATGATAAATCCAGAACTATTTTTAGAATACGTATTCACTGTACAAAACTAACTTAAATGTACTCTTAAACTAATTGTAGTGAAAGAAAAACCAATGTAAACAGACGAACTTATGAGGCCATTTGAATGTGACCACTATTTCACTAACTCATCTGGGTTCGATCCCATAATTCCACTCTTCCTTGTTACCACAATGTTCTAGATTTAATGAACTTATTTTACTCTGGTAATATACCAGACCGTAAAATCATTAAGCACTAGTTGGAATGATTGTGTTGCACTTTATTGGTTGAATGTTGTGATTCATGGCTTTTAATTTCTAAAGTGACAGATACTTACTGAAGTAACATAGTGGGACCAGATACATGAAGGGCTCTCATGACGTTGCCGTTGACGAGCCCTAAAGCCCCACAAAAAGAACCCAAATATATGAATAAGAGGTTATCCTTAGGTTTCTGTGGTGCTGTACGGAAACTCAAAAAATGAACGTGGAGTAACAAAATGTTCACATTACATATAAACCATACGAACATGTGCATGAAAATAAATCTGCTAGCAACACTTTATCAAAAGGAAATTGGAAGTAATGGTTTTGAATTGCGCGATGTCATGAATTTCTGCGGCACGGTTCCACTAGACAAATATGATGCATGGCAAAGTACTTGACAGACCTAAATTAAAGATGGTGTCATTTAATGGTCGTGGAAATCGAATTTTAAAAATTGGTCTTCCTGAACACTTTTTTTTAAGATTAGAAGAAATTTGAAATTTTTTGTGCCATGTTTCCTTATTTATTGCTTGTATAACTGGAAAGTAAAAACGCATGAAGGATTGCATGTTCGTTTCCCATGGTCTAGAAAACCAGACGTAACGGCAGACTCAGGTAAATGACTCGGTGACGTTGCGTCTTGTCATGTCAAACTGAGCGGATGCCTTGACCGACATGGAGCTGTCGAATAACTCAAACATGATGAAGTAGTGAATGCTTTATAATATTAAAATTATTTTATAATACATGCAAATCGATTTACATATATGCAAAGTTGAAAGATATAACAATTAAAAACTCGGGTGAAAATTATCTAGTTGAGCAATAATTACGATCAAAAGTTACTTAGTAAAACAAACATTGGAAAATCTTTCGCTGGTGCGATAGAACACAACATACGTAAGAAAAACGAAAGATGTAAAATTCCAGAGAAAATAATTTCAAAATTAGGTTGAATAAAACTATAACTATGATTTAACAAGACAACCTTCTTTAAATGAATTTCCCACGATCTTATTTAGTACTATAGAATAGTACTCAGCTAAAACAGGTTTCTGGGACTTCACTCACGTCAGGTTTTGAATTTTCAACGTGAATTATTGTTCCTGAATCTCAATTGATATTTACTGAAATTATTTTTCTTGTTCGATTGTCAAAATAACAGTGAATCAAGTTTTTAAAACATGTTCTACTACAATTAACGTCCATTTTATAATAAATTTAAATAATTAATTCAAGACTTACGATTTTTTATGGACGAACAGTGTATATTTTTGTAGTTAAAAGCTCACAACGTTTCGACTTTCGTTTGAAGTCATCAGTTGCTACAATTATTTTTAAACATAGTAACTGATGAAAAAATTAATAAATAAAAAATTTTGAAAAACAAAGAATTTGAAGGGAAAAAACATTTGTGATCCGATTACATAATACTTTTATTTTTATTATTATTATTATTATTCGTTATGCTGTAAGTTTTAAAAACTTTATTCTCGATTGAACCTGAAGACGATCCCAAAAGGGGACGAAACTTTGTACTAAAAGTTAAATAAACTGTAAATGTCTCAAAAAGGTCGTTAAGTTGCATGAAGGTACTACAACATTACTCGTAAAAGTTATGAATTGCACAGTTTGGTGTACACGTGAACAAATTTAAACTTCATTAGCTACTATAGTTTACCAAGTACCGACAGTAGTAATTTATCGAAAATTAAATATCAATAATAATGTATCTTTTGGGGTTCTTCCTCTGCGCCGAAAACATTACAGTTTTTTTATATTTTCGTATAAACTTTTTCATTAATTTTTGATCTTGTATTAATGTTATTCATCTATCACCATAGGCGTCCCCCAGGGTCTTATTTCTTTAGAGTTCTCTACGAGAATTTCAAGCTCGAGCAATAAAACTCTAGTATCCTTTATTACTATTACTATTATTATTATTATTATTATTATTATTATTATTATTTTAAGATAACAGTGGTACAGAACATTCCTTTGATCAGCCAGTAGCTCTACAGAAGGTTGCAGGATGTGACATAAAATACATAATGAAATAAAATGATGAAACCATCGTCACCACCACGCGTATTACATTTTGAAAGAAAGAAATTACTGGACTATTTTAGTTTTTGTTCTTCGTGTGAAACAAATATTACCAAAGATATGTTATGTTTGAGAAGCTGCTTGCGAATGAATGGAATGGGAAATTTTTTTCGTATTCTCAGTTTGGGAGGAGAATCAATGCCTAGTTGATAGTAGTACATGACTGTGTACACAGGAAAGATTAGATGAGAAATGGTGCGATGATTTTATGTAGAATGAAATAATTTCCACAGATAGTCTTATAGATTATTGTTTCTTACGAAACCAGGGATGTTTACTGTTATCTTTAAGATTTTGATCTGAAATATTAACAATTTTTAATAGAGGTATGCGGCATTGCACAGACGGGACAGATAAAAGAGAAGCGCAGATAAAAAAAGGATGAAAAAGTTTTATTTTTAATGTGAGATTGCAATGTGGTTTCATGAGAGGGAAGGAGTCAGATGAATGTCCGCGGCCGGAGGCAGATGAGTCTTGGCTTTCCGCGTTTCCCCGCGTTGAGGTGTTGATAACTGACGTTCTGGCCATCTTGTTGTGACCTTCTTACCAGATAGCCGATACGTCGGTTATCATCACCTCGACGCGGCGATTCCCGGAGAGCAAAAACTCAATATGGTTTTCATGTGGAAAGGCGATTTATTAACGGTCTAAGTTGGATAAGTTTCAAATTAGTTTCATTGAGTTGGTAAAAAAAATTATACGTTCCTGTCTGGGCAATGCACTGTCCCTCCTTCCATTTCAATGCCCGAGGCGGTACTCCTGCGGCCACTGCAGAGGTGTCTGCAGGTGGGCGATGGAAACCCCACCTCAATCACAAGGTCTTCGGAATCACGAGTCTCCTCCGCCTCCATTGCCCACTATCGCACTATGCTTCGCCTATGCCACACCGTTGCCTCGCAACCGTTATGTCACGTGAACCTCCCACTCGCATTTCGACGCTGGTCGCATGCATGCGATGGAGTGACGACTTTTGTTAGCTGTACACGCATTATGTAAACGTGCGCAGTGTGAACATTAATTGCAGGAACATTAATGGTCCAACCTCGATGAGAAACTTCTATTTACTCTGTGTTCAAAATTCAAATTTATATATTGCCAAAAAACCAATTACAAACTTCGTATGAGCACGTGGAGGACAATAAACTAATTTACTCTCCGGAAGCAAGCAAGTGACCATCCCATCAAATCCGATCAAGGGCTCTAAGGCAGAGGTGGATATAACATATCAGCACACTCCTAAGATAAGAAAAATAGTTCGGTCGTATTATAATATTAACAGAACAACAAATTTATATTTAATAAAACGCAAAAAAAAATCACAAGTACGTATTATTATAAATTACAGATTATTCGGAAAATAGTGTTTATAAGTTGTAACTATTAAAAGAACTTTAAATTTGAGATTTATTATTTCAATAGACGCCGCCCCTAGACAAGAATCTACGGAGCTTGTATAAAAAATCCGCCTCTACCCGAGGGAAAACCGGAGAAAAACTCTGCCAAACAACCGTGCCAAAGTTAAGTACAGACAGAACTTAACTTATATAAAATAAGACGCAATACAATCATGCAGGAAAATAGGTTTGAAACTGATATGTTATTTTGAAAGTACTACAGCAATGGCATGATAAAGCTGAATTGAATTTTATCAAAATAAATAAATAAATAAATTCCTTTACATTGTAGAAGCACTGATGCAGTAGGTAACTGTTAATTGCGGCTTTGAAGAGATTCAATTTAATAATATCTTAAATTACTCTGAGAGGAAATTATATAGAACGATTCCCGTTCAGTTAAGAGGTTTAAAAACTACATCTCGCACGAAGAAAAAGTAAATAAACTAAAACCGACTAAAAGTCTTTTCCCTAAATTCACCTTGGGAACAAGAAATCAAACTATTTTGACTGGGTTGCGGATTGATCACTTAAACCTCGATCACATTCACTTGATGAAGACAGACCCAGAGACTAGTCCGCACCGTGGAGATACTGTGTTGACCTCCCACCTTATTTTGTAATGCCCGGAGCCTAAAGGGCATCCTTGAACATCTCAACTTATTTTTCTAATGTATTCGAAACGTCCAGTGGATGCCAGGAGGTGCTACACCTTTTGAAATCGTCACAACTAGAAAAAAGTGGTTTAATTTTCAAGGTAAATAGAATACTATTAAGTGTTGTGCAATGTTTATTCTGTTGTAGTATTTGTTGTTTGTTATTTCTTATTATTCAATGTAACAATTGGTTTAATCATACAACTATAATATTTAATGGTCGCTGATGAACTGTGACGTTATAAAATGAATTAGAATTTTAAAGAAAATAATGAGGTTTGAAATCTGCATTTTTTTCTTACCAATTTATAACTAGGTATGCCTAAAGTTACACAAAAATATGCCTACATCTCGGAGTTACCTTAAGTCAAATTTTTTAACAGCTTTGTTGCTTTTTGTTTAATTTTTTACATTAAAAAATCTTATAGTTTGATGACTACGACAGTTTGAATTAAAAACATATTTTATTGACAAAGAATCATAAACACCGTATAAGTTTCAATATAATATTTCATAAAATTTACTTATTATTTACTTCAGAGGTTTGTCTTTATGCCTTGAGATTATCTCCTTTTTTCGTAATATGTAAAATGATGTGACAAGATTTTCAAGAAACTCACGTAACTAAAAAAGGATTTACCGGGTCGAAAGTGATCTATGACTTCAAAAGATTTACTTCTTTACTCATTGGTAGTAGCTTCATAACATTAAAGTGTTGCGTTACACCAATTTACTGTCTATCATTAAAATTTAAATATTTTGTGTTATGTAAGATGGAATATTACGTATGAGGGAAAATTATTTCCTTCAGCAGGGCATTAAGTTCACGATTTCGTGAAGAAATATTGATATTTAAGAGTATTACATTGATAGTTATCGACATTATAGCAATTTCCCTCAATTATCAACTCATATTTAGTGATGAGGTATGTTAGTGAATTCGTGCAAAATTTTGACAGCTTGCTTCAATGCTGCTACTGAAGAGTTGTTTCGAAACGAGCGAACATTACGTTTTGGAACGGATTCGAAGTATTCATAATTTTTTATATTTAAAAAAGTTATATTTACCTCTATTCTCTGGATATATTTTATGTTGTTTGCTTGTACGTTGATTAAGGGTTTTCTCGTAGTCTTTATTTTCATGATGATATGTGTATTTAGGGGTTTTTCTTCATACATAATGAATGGATAGCAAATGAGGATTTGAATGTGAATTTTTTGCTAAGACACTATTCTTTCGTATTACATTTTGGCCACAAAAAGTCCAGCCTGGAAGTCTTGACCAGTCTCATTTCTCAGTATCAATCAGTGAATGAGACTTTTCTCTATTTGTTGTTGACATCCTTGAAATTACTTCTACACTCGTAAAACAGCAAAACTAATTAATTTAGTAGTTTTCAACTCGATCTATAATACAAATGATTAAAATTCTTTTACAATGTATAGATTACTAGCAGAACTACCCGACATTGCGCGGGATTGGAAAAAAAAACTTGCAATAATTTCACAATTAAAAATTTGAAAACAATTCACAAATAAAACATAAAAATATTTATTTCCATTGTTAAAAAACATACAAAAATTGGTACTGTTAATTGATATAGTTTACCCTACAGACGGTATTGAAACACCTCAACAGATCTGGATGTTTTTAACCCATTTTGACCGGTATGGCCCAGGGTTCTTATATAATATTCTATATTCATTTGTTAGTTTCCATATTTCTCTATTTTTGTGTTATGAAATTGAATACCACGAAGAAAATGTACAAAAATCCACAGTTTTCGGTATTGTAATATATACGTAATCACGAATTATTTAAAGATACAGGCTGAAGGAAAATACTTTATCCAGTATACTTAGTAAACAAAGCGCATATTTAAACCTCTGAATTTATTGGTTTTCATTTTACTTTTAGGTTATGTTCTTCACAGCCTTAATATAATTTTACTTCTAGGATTCGGTCACGTAGTTTGTACGTTCACCTCACGAAACACAGTTGAACTCTGGCGGACCCATTAGTAAGATTCATAGTCAAGTCATGCGAGTAAAGATTCATACCTACTGATTAGCAACAAATTTTAATTGTTTTTCTTTTCTTGTAATGATCAATATTAATTATTCTTTCCATTTTGATTGTAATAACCCTTAAGAAGAGTTCTTTGAAATTTCAAATAATTTTATCCTTTACTTTTTCCGATTCCCATGTCAAAGACATTCCGAATAATTCACTTTCATTAGAACAGATGTACAATGGGATTACATTAAATTATGAATTAATGAAACAAGCTTCCTCCAATGTAATTTTCTTTGTCTTAGTAATTCAAAAGTTAATCATAGATTTGAAGTGATATTCCCCAAATCTGAGATTTAAGTGATTCCCTTTGTTCATAAATGCAAGTTCCAAGGAGTCGTACGTTGGTAGGCGTGGGTGTGCAATTATTAGCGTGTACAATAGGCGCATAGTTGCTTTGGTTGTCTACATCGGTCTCACATGCTCGCACACCTCTTGATACCATCTGCGTGTAGTTCTCTTGGCGAGTGGAAACGACCTCTCACAGGAATGTTCAAGAGTATGAACATCTCATGCCCCTGTACTATGCATAAGCACGGAGTTTCATCCTTTACGCGCGGTTCGGCTCGTGGGTGTTTTCACAGAAATCGTAAACATTGTATGCATTTCTTAGGTACTGAGTATAATGTACAAGCGTACTAACAACAACAAAATATTTCTTGAAACGTTCGTATACTGGATATGTAAATTAAATTATTTTTTGAATTTTTTTTAGAGCTTCATCCTCGGCCTTGAGCTAAAAGGTATGATATTTCATAGATATTTAGTCCGAAATGATAGTTATAGATAGATATGCAGATGAAAACATTAAAATAGAAATATTACAGAATAATAAATAGAATAGGAAAAGAAGTATGGAATAATAAATTGTGAGGAGTCCCATATATCGACTGAGAAAATTATGGTCATGGTGGGTCATTCACGAGGTAGATTCTGTTGTGTATTAAAGTTCAAAGACTAGAACCAATTTAGATTTTTCTTTTTTTTTCTGTCGGGAACCAGGTTGATCATAGACTACGCCCGATTTCGTAAGATAAGTAGTATACAAAAAATACGGGTTTGAGAGCATTTCTGTATATTTTTCATAAGACTCTTGATGCACCTACACGAAAGTAAATTTAGCACCTGCCTCCTCACCAAATGTTGAACGACAATCTGAAGAATGGCTCGACTCAGAATGGGTTAAATTCAAGAGGAACAAAAAATCGGAATTGAAACACTAAGTTGTATTTTTAATGACACACCTCTATTTTGACACAATACCCAATGTCCTATTGATGGCCAAACCTTTTTCACATAAGTAGTGTACAACTGATGAATGTTTCTATTTACTAGTTATTATTGTCTACAAAGTTGTTTTCATCAAGGAAGTTGAAGACTATGTGTAAAATATGTTATTGGACCAGAAAATTCGTATTTTGTTTCCGAGGTGTAATGATAAATTTTATATCAGATCGATAATTGACAGTAAAGTTCTTGTTTGTTCTTAGCATATTTTAATTTTCAATTATAGTTTGTTCTATGCAACTCACATTAATTTTGTTGTTGTCTCTCTTTCGGACTTGTGTTCAATAACGAGGATCGCCAGAGCAGGTGCAATGCGAGTTGGAGCATTCGAGCAATCGCTTCGAGAGGGGGAGAAGAGCATTGGAAGGCATTATCGATTGAGCCAATTTCATTGAGGTTGATCGCGGTCTGCGACTGTTGATCGCGGAATGAATGCAACTAGTAGTTTGAGCTTTCTCTTTGGCAATCAAGGGAATGAGCGTAATGGTTCTTATTCGCTTCTTGCTTTCAGCTCTAATTGCGATCAATTATGGCGCAAGGGTCGCGTCATCTGCGACCGCTGAAACATTTATTCGCGATCTAGAATTCTAACAAAACTCTCGTCATTGGTTTGCATTAAACCGGGAGAAGCTAGGGAATTTCCCCCTGCTGACTTTTTCCTCCTCCTACATATCTTTATTCTCAACCAGGGAAAATATAGATTTTCACTAATAGTGATTACTGCCAAAGTTACACCTTCATTTCAAGAAATTGCTATCAATGATTCATTGCTACCAAGAAACCATGAGATCATTTTATGTCCCCACTGCATAAAATTACTTTTCTTAAGAATTTTATAGCTTCAGCAAAATTTCCCCCCGTCTAAATTGCTCAATGCGAACACAGTTGATTCTGAAATTTAATGAACGGATCTTCGTCGCGTGACACAATTGTCGAATCTCATATTCTTCACTCATAAAATTTAAAATATTCTTCACTCATAAACATAAAGTGGTCCAGATGAGAGAAATTGTGGTCCGCGGGGAGGTTTAGCTGAACGTTCCTCTTATAAAAGACTTCATTGTTTTATCCTTTCAAGAAAGAGTGTATTTCATTCCTCCTCTATCAAACCTTATCGTAAACCATAGCAATAACAGCAGTGGTGTTCATATCGTTTGACAGTTATCGCTTGAATTTTCCTTCTTACTCTAGACAAAATACCATAAGTTTCCCGACTTCCCAACATCTCCATTCCCAATTTCATCTCCCGAATAGTGGTTTGGTGGAATAGCTGGTTTTATAGCCTGAACCTCGCCATAAGACATGGAATAAATTATAAATGAAAACATTTAGCTCTTACAAATTGATAAGATTTTCATTCTATTTTTCAAATTTCATATTAAACTATTATTTTAAGTGTTTTAACTGTCATCACCATTTTTGAAACCATTCAATTTTTAAAATGCTGCAATTATCCCTTTTTTACTACGTTTAATGTCATCATACATGATTCAATGAGTAGGTAAACCAAGGACAATTAAAATACCATAGTTTATTTCTAACTTGAGAATGCTGATGAGAATCTAGTCTCGTGGCATTTGATCTTATTAACCTTGTTATGCATTTGCTTAAGATTGTAAAATATCAAGTTCGTGCGAGAAAAGGGAAATAATTTCGTTGTAAGTTTATAGAGTCGAGCAAAGAGAGTGTAGAAAATGGAGCTAAGCCTTCGTTAATATTTTTGCGTGTTCGGAAAATAAATAATTGTCCTATTCACAACTTTATTTATTTCTTATGATTGTTTGTAGAAGTTCTTAAAGTTTGTTCCGTCTTAAAAAATTGAAAAGTATGTTATCTAGTAGGTTAGAAGAAATAATCTTCCATTGTTTTCAAATACTTGAGTCTTTTTTTATTTATCAAGAAGAGATGCTTCGAATAACTATCATCACTGTTCTTCTAACCTACTTAACTACCATCTTCCAGGGATCATTTAGGGCGAAATGTATTTTTTTTCCGAATGTTCGCTCTTTTCTCACGATCTAACCAGTGACTAAGGATTCGGGGGATCCCCCGCTAGATTTTTCATGGGGCCCCCTCCTCTCCTCCTCTTTGAAAAAATTGGTCTCGTGACTTCTATAATTATACCAAGTTATCCGTATACATTAAATGAAGCACTAAATCACAGTCCGTATAAAACACTATTTGCGTTATTAGTATTTTTTGTTACTATTTACAATTTCTCTAGAAAACTTTTGTTTTTATGGATTAATTTGATATATCTCACCGTAATTTCCTACATTACCGGTAACTGATACACGAAACAAAATTCTTCGAATACCTTCGTTGATATTTCCTTCGCTTCTGTTGCGATGCGCTGAGCCGAAGTAACGAAAAACGCGTACCCACTAAACTTGACTTATTGTCTGTCTTATAAACATATTAACAAATTGTACAAATGTGTACCTTATTGAACATATGATTTAATTTAAATATAAAATTGGTTATGAAAAATCGTTTTTACTCAGTTTATGCTGAAGAAATACATTTACGACAATACCTAAATTGTTTTTCATTTTTATCAAGTTGAGTAAACTTTTATCTTTTATTTTATTTTAATTTTCTTGTCGTGGTGGGGCCCCCAGAACCCCCGCCCCCTACCGCCGCCACTGGATCTAATTAAGTTATTACGATTTATGTATGTAATTACTATTTCTATGTTTTGTGAATTATAACGAAGGATGTACCGGATCATGAGAACAAAAACTATCATAACTAGGAAAACTATCATTGCGTACCGGATCGGCTGGTTATAAATGATGTTTTGAGTAACAAATCTATATTAGGTAACGGTGAGGTGTTAAGAGTTTTCGTAAATCAACGAGAAAACATAGTTTTTCTATAAAAAAATGTTTAATAGATAGTTTTTTCGGCCGTAGAGCAGCCTTCTTCAGTGCTGAATTTTAGGTGTCTGGTGAAACAATTTCTGGCAAAAAAAAAAAAAATGCAACTGGTGACTCCAAGTCGCAATCTCGTGGAAATTGGTGACGTCCAGTCTTTTGCCACGAGACAAAATACAAAATCCAGCTCTGAAGATGGCCACTACGCAACCGAAAACGTTTATGCATTAAACAATTCTAGGGCTCTAACGACCTTGACATTGACGAGCCCTAAGGCCCCATAAAAAAATTAAACTATGCTGATCTAGAGAATTTGTTTTCCTCATTGAGTGACAAGTTTATCTAGTAAAATGTCCGCCGATAGGAATACATGCGTGAGAGAATTTTTTTTTAAATCTTTCTCGTGGTACTCCTGTCTGCACTGGCATTCTGTATCCCTTTCACTTTATCATCCCGTCACCCTGTCGCACCCGCTTGCACTTTGCAACGACAGGATAAGGAGAATCACATCTGAAATAACTATAATAAAATCTCTCCAAATACCTAGTTATACTGAATAAATAAAATAATAAGCAATGAATTGTGATCTACGATTGTAGAAATAATTTTAGCTTCTTTGAAACCTTGATATTTCCTTATAAAGTTCTTGTGAATCTTACTTACATGGTTTCGTCTGAACTTAAAGACAACATCCTTGCATAATTGAGAACAGTTTCCCGTGAAATGCCTTATTCAGTTTCATTGTATTCGTTCCACGAAGTCAATGGCAAACTGGGATATCATGCAAATACACACCAAGCAGAGTCCTCTACGCGGTGATCCGTAAAACGTGAATTATGAGTAAGATGTCCGAGACTTCACGTAGGTCCAGATTAACTAGGATGACTTGAGCTACGCAGATATTCATGTGCTCAAGTTGGATTAGACAAAGCAGATACAAGTACCTCTCTATTTTATTCTTTGTTTGATTGATGAACTGTTAATTACGCAATTATTTACCCTGTGAAATAAACGTGTATATTTTAAATGCGAGTGTTGAGGTAAAAGAAGTCACTATTTTGATTTATCTGATTACATTATGTATGTTTTAAGAGTTTTTGTTCCAACATATTAGGAAAAATACGTAGGTAAAATATATCCCTTAAAAAGATGATTAACCTTGATAGTTTACCAGGTTTCAGTATATGGTAACTACTAAGAAGTTAAAATTTCTTTGGAGCTTTTGACTACGTCAATATAAGTTTCTATCTAAAGTTATACAGCTCAAGTAGTTCAAAATATGTGCAATTTGCTACGGGTATTAATTTTATGTATCGAAAGAATATGAAATATAATTCATCCAGTTAAAACTATTTTGGACACTTATCTCCGTGTTATATACATAGACATTTTATCCTTATTTGACCCACAATGTTGTTGATACCTGAAGCATTATGACAATTACGTCGACCTTATCAATTTCTATTAAAATGAAGTATTAATTTACTATTGATCTACTTCGGCGCGAAAAAATTGACGAGATAACATTTCCAAAATTATTTTTTTTAAACATAAATAAGTCGTTCCATGGTACGTGGGTTTAGATGCATATGAGTGGATATGAGATGCAATTTTTGTGCTTTATTAGCTTGATTTAATGATGACTTTGTTATCTGTGTGGGGAGTAGTGAGAAATGAAGTTCATATCAGTTTTAAGATTTTTTTACTTCCGTTTGTAGAGTTTTGATTTGGACAAATTGCACACACCATACACACCGTATGTGTGCCGCCTGAACTTCCACTTTCGTCAAAGAATACACTGAAGGATGTGAGAACGACAATTTCAGTCGCCGACTCTTTTATTTTCTTGAATAAAATAAAACTGTTATGTTTGGAGTTGTGGCAATCGGAGAGGAGATGTAGGAAACAAACAATATAAGCTGGTATGCATTGTGCATCGCAGTGTCAGCGTAATTTTTTAACGACACACTTCGATTAGGAGGTTGTTGAACTTCTAACTTAAAGCTGCTGTACATCTGAAAATTGTTTTGCGAATTTTCTTTCAAATTTTATTCTTGAGACCTCAAAAGATTCCAGATTCTTCATTTTTACCCGGGTGTAAATGATGTAACCTGTCCCCCACGAGTGGTTACTCGGAAGTTGAGAGTTGAAATCAAAACACAGGTGGGTTTCCGGAAACCGGGCCCAGATGCCCCCCGGTATAGGGAGGCGCATGTCGCACTTATCCCCTTAATGTGGGTGTAACGCAGGCTGAGACCAAGAAAGGAACAGTGGATTTGTTGTACGGATGTAGGGAGTCAAGACCGGTAGCGCAAAAGACAGCATCTCTTCAGTCAGAGCAGAAGGTACCGTGTTCGAGTCCCGGTCTATTGTGATTTTCACATGGCCGTAGATGGTGCAAAGTTTGTAGTAGAGTAAAAGTGAATACAGATTGTACAATTGTTAACAACGTACAGTAATATGAACAAAGGTTGTACAGTTGAGCATAATGTGAATAAAGGTTGTACAGTTGAGCATAATGTGAACAAAGGTTGTATAGTTGAGCATAATGTGAACAAAGGTTGTATAGTTGAGCATAATGTGAACAAAGGTTGTATAGTTGAGCATAATGTGAACAAAGGTTGTACAGTTGAACATAATGTGAACAAAGGTTGTACAGTTGAACATAATGTGAAATTTTTCTGAAGATCCATTTTTCTGAAGATTTTCATGCCTGGTCTAGAATTACCATAAATTCATTTTCCTTATTTCGGGTGTCCGTATTGAAAAAGAATGTCTCGAGTCCTATGTAGGAAGTGAATGAGTGAGTCGTGAGTAGTTGGTTCACCTTGCATTCTTTAGGTGGAACCACTGGAACGTAGGGTGGGGCGTTTGCAGGTCATCTAAGGTCATGTCTTAATTCCAGCCTCTCGAGGAGAACTCTTGTCCCACACCCAAGACTATTCTTTGCTGGTGGTTGACAGATATGTCTACTTTTCTCGTGGCACGTTTCATAAAGTAACTTTTGTTGACTTGTGGTACGTTCACTAAACACTTGAGTCGTTCAGAGATTCCCATTTCAAACACACAGTTCCTGAGTATGATTCATAGATCGAAAATTCCTTCGTGTTTTTGAATTAGGAATCCCTTTGGTATTGCCACTCTTCTTACATCGTCATATATATTTGCATTTATTCAGGTATAATTTTTTGAACTAATTTGAACCGTTGAAAAATCTGGGATATTTTTTTTCTGTTGAAATAAATCTTTGTTCGATTTCAGAAGACAGTGGTAAAATAATGTTTACAACAATATTCAGGAAGAGGAGATAGATTCCTCTCACGTTTTTGAAATTTGATTTTAATTTTAAACACGTGGTGAATTT
Source organism: Laupala kohalensis (assembly GCA_002313205.1). NCBI lineage: Eukaryota > Metazoa > Arthropoda > Insecta > Orthoptera > Trigonidiidae > Laupala > Laupala kohalensis. The sequence continues at coordinate 127,976 of NNCF01127582.1, read as the reverse complement.
ATAACTATACCAACGTCTTCTCAATATACATATTTTTTAGAACAAATGTGTAACCTGCAGATATCACTTAGCACATTGCATCCTGAATACAAATGCTGAAAGTATAATGATGCACCAAATATAGACAGTGATCGTATTTATTTTTCAAATTACATCCTGGTATCTCAGCTATCCTTTCAAACTGCTGTCGAATAAGCCGCAATTTGTACCTCCGCAAAGAAAAAGAAAGAAGAAGCCAAAGAAGCTGTATTACGGACAGCGGTTGAGTTCTCCACCTCCCTTCAGTTGGGCGAGATATTTATTTCGATCCCCCACACATCGTCTCTCAATTCGTAGTTGACCAGACTCTTTTAAGACTTTCCAAAACATTCTTCCAAACAAAATGTAATTAGTGGAAAATCATCTTGGTCTGTCAAGAATCTAAAAAAGAACGCCACAAAATACTTGTGTTGGAGTGCGAAAATACGTATATCGAACAGAAAATAAATTTTATCTGGGGCCAGATAATTTACAATGACTTATCTCAAATCATCGGTTATATTTTCTGTGTGAAATGGATTATGACGTTTTCATTCGCAGAAATAAAAAAATTGTTATTCTTTTAAAATTGTCTTAAATATTTTTTAGGAATAATCTATACTCATGAAAATTGGACAATTTATGACAAATATTTCATATTAAGTAATATATCTAATTAACTAAAGAAGGTTCGAGAACAATTTTTAAAGATATGACTAAAGGACCAATTCGATGATGATAACGTGAAAAGATGAAATGGGACCCATTGTGTCGTGGAAACACTGTTACAAAGGTAATCCAGTTATTAGATTTTAAAGGTAATTATACGTAATAAACTTAACAATCAATCTTCATCACGCAACAACAATTATAATTTTGTTTGTGTCCTTAAAGTTTATCGGACCGTGGATAATGTCACCTGAAGGAAAATTATGAGATAACGATATTTTTCATGAAATCGAGTGGTAAGTAGCTCGTCTGGGAGAAAATTTAAAAACTTGCCACAATTCCAAGTCAATCTCAATTTTAAAAAAATACAAGCAATATAGTTAAAATGTGAGTCTACGATCAAGTCCAGAAAATAATTATTGTAAATGTTCTAGGTGTTTGGTAAGTTGTTATACATAACGCAAGAAAATGGGGGAATTTTCAAGAAGTAACCATTTTGGAATAAGATATTGCGAATCGTATTCGGAAGGTTCGTTGCGCGGTCGTGTGTGTCAATTATTGCGAGGGTGAGTGAGAATACAAACAGTTCGTGCTCGTGAATACGCTGCGAGGGCGTTGCCTCTGCGCGTCACCTGTTTGCAACCGCGTTTCTCGTGCGTTTGTCTCTTGTTCGCGTCCCACCCTATGTAAAGTGTTACCTCATCCGTGACCGATTGAATCTTCTCCTGGTTTTGAGTGTTGAGGAAATTGAAATGAAAATAAAACGTACGATTCGGGTGTTTAAGGTTGTTTTTTTTTTTGAAAATACACAAAAATTTGTTCTTAAAATCTGACGAAGACAAGAATCCAACAAAACTTTGCAGACATATGATACTTCAAACAAAAAAACTATTCGCCACGAAGGTGTCCATGGGGTTCATGGAGGATAGAACTCTGCAAGTCTGTAGGTTTCTAGGTCTCTGCACCAGATGATGATTTGGGCAGCATCTCGCTCCGGTCAGTTTGACTCCAGGTTAATAATAAATTTATTACCAAAAAAGCAGTACAAACTACGTATGACCACGTGGAGGACAATAAACTAATAAACTAATTTACTCTCCGGAAGCAAACAAGGGACCATCCCATCAATTCCGATCAAGGGCCCTAAGGCAGTGGCGGATTCAAAACTTTCTGCAAAAACTCCTCGGTAGGATAAAAAGTTTGCTGCGAGTTATAATACCAATAGAATATCAACATGTTTGTAATTTAACGCAAAAAATTTACATGTACAAATTATTATCGAACTACAGATTATTGCGAGTATAGTGTTTAAAAATCATAAGTATGAAAAAACACTAAATTCACGATTTATTGTTACAATAAACACGCCCCTAGACAAAGCCTAGAGAACCTGTATAAGAAATCCGCCTCTACCCGAAGGAAAACCGGAGCAATACCCGGGCCAAGATAGGGCTACAGAATTAATGTACACAACCGTGCCAAAGTTGAGTACACACAAAACTAAATTAATATGAGCCATAAGACAACACAAACGTGTAAGAAAATTGTTATACATGGTCCTCATAATGCAGCAGGCTGAAGAAATGTGGTAGTGTCTGGATGTTGGGGTGTGATGAAAAATCCCGTACCTAGCCGTATACTGAAATCTGTGTCTTTTTGTAGGTTATTCTTCGTGATATTCAATTTAATAACACGAAAGTAGAGAAGTATAGAAATTAACAAATGATTATAGAATATTATATAAGAACCTATGGTAACGCTGGACAAAATGAGCTAAAAAGTCCAAACCTGTTTACAGGTGTTTTAATACTCACTGTAGGGTAAACTATATCAATTCTCAATACCAATTTTTCTTTGTATGTTGATGTAATTTTTTGTATGTTTGCTTAACAAAATATTTCTTTCATTTTTCTTTTATTTCTGATTTTTTTAGAATTTTGATTGTTCAGTAATGATTGTTATAAATTTGCTTTCCAAGTCCGGGCTGCGCCGGATATTTCTGCTAGTTTGTAATAGATTGAAAATTGTAATTGTAAAATGTAACTACAGAGAAAGAAGTAGTGAAAGTATTTGATATGTATATTGTAAAGATCGGTGCAACTCTTACAGGATTAGGAGGAAGGAATTCAAACTTTAGTCGAACTTCTAATTTTGTTTGTCGCGTCAAATTTGTCACGAGTAATGTTACAGATTCTCTGTTAATTCCATTGAAATTGTCGTATCGCGACCATAATTTAGCAATCTTAAGTATGTATATTATCCTACACAACTTTAGCTATGTTTTTTATGAAGGTGTAATGATAAAAGACATAGGAATAACGTGTACAGAAGCTAAATTACGTTACTGAAGTACGAAAACTAAATTAATTCTATCGTACTTGGTATGTACATCTTCCAATGATATTTATTCTTAGATTGTTATGTCTTAGTGTTTTCTTACAATATTCCCTTCCTTTTGACGTTGAAGTTCTAAAGACAATAAATGTAAGAGATATTAGAATGGAAGTAGTATTTTAGAATCCCTTTCATGGCAGACGCTATTGAAAAACCACTTTTCAAAACCAGGCAGCCCGAAAACTGGATTCATCCCTCAGTATTTTGGCGATCACACTACTTCTCTACAACCTACGTATTAGTATGTGTAAGAGTAAAAACGGACCTAGCCGTCGAAAATATTATCGTTCTTTGTTAAGTGAAGAACAGTTAACTATTATTCGAAATGAGCGTTTGTTGTGAAGCTATTGTGACTACCACAATGCTAATACTAACCCAATCTTTATTATGCATGCTTCCATTGTTCCTTGTGTAATTTAACTTGCAAAAGAAATTTAGGATTCGTATTAATCATTATGCATGACATAATTGAAGTTTACTGGCTACCAAAGAAATGCAAACTTTCTTCGTTCGGTATCTTTTTCTTGTCTTTTAAACCACAGGAATTTTATAAGTATTATGGTTAAGAATTTCCGTGCCATTTACCGGCTAAGTCATGTAATTAAACGATAGAACTTCATATCCTTCGAGACAACTTCCGTGCCGCTTTCTTATGTGTTCCGATATGGAATTGTGTATTGATATTCCGTAACAATCAGTGTTTTAGAGTTTCTGAAGGCACCACATGGATCCAAAATGGTATGCTACGATTCATGTGAATATGGGAATGTACAGCAGACACAAATTTGATGCGGAAAGCATGGAGATTTTTATTATTTACTGGTTTTATAGTAGTGCCCATGAATTATTCAAGTATTACTCAGAGTTGTCACCATACTATTGGAAATTAATTCTACGAACCAATGAAGCAGACACGTTAATTACTGTTTAACTTACAATATGTTCCCTGCAATTTCGTAGAAACTTTTACATGAATTTGTAGCCAAATTTCTTTTGTACCTTCCTCACCAATTAGATTTTATAGTTTTTCATACGTTATTCAGCTGAAATTCTGACTAAATTTCCGCTAGAGAACATTACTAGTCGCAATTCTGGTAGACAGAAATGCATTATGTGCAGCTATATTTAATTTTTTATTCACTTTCACATGAATCGTAGCGTACTTATAGTTTTCTTATAGAAATATTTATATCTAAATATCCCTCGACTAGTTTTTTGAAATGTCACGAGACGCAATTCTGTCCAATTTACTGTTGGGACGAAGGGCACGTAACTGTGAACAATAGAATCCAATATTGAAGAATCACGCACAGCATTTGGAAGATATAAAGGTTGTCCTCGCCTCACCTTCCAAAAACGATTTATGTAAAGAAACATATTTCCATTGAAAGTTTTGTTTCTGAAAACTGAATAAACGTTAGTCCCAATGAGAGGAACATGTAGTGAGACACGATGCTCTGGGCGACGAAGCTCACTTTTTCGGAAGCATTGCTCCAAACCATTCCGCTTCCAAACATCTCATAGACCTCGCAGAGAAAAAAATAGTAAGGAGATATGAAGCGACAGCGCGGCGTTGTCTTACAATTGGTGCGACGGTTGGCCTAGCGTAACATCACCCATTCGAGAATGCATATCGTGTCACCCAGACAAAGATAGATATAACCGGTGAAAATGCAAACCAAGCAACCTCCTTGCGGACAAAGATGAGAAACCAAACCCACTTTCCGTCACAGCATCTCAATTATTGCCTATTGTACGAATTGGTTCATGTACGTGGCAACATCCGAACGAAAACTCGTTACGATTCTGACACTAGTAAACTACCCACGTGTCTAAGACGAGAGGAAGAGTCGGCAATCAATGCGAGTATTGGCTCTCCCACTTTTACGTCATCTTTAGGCTTCTCCCTACTTACATTTCTTTCGTCGCGAGTACTGTAGCTACCTTCCACGCCAAGCCATCAACCCTCTTGTATCCTTACCGGTGGCACCACACCAAATGCGACCCGAGGCTGTAGTCTTTTTGGGGATTACACATATTCAAGCTACCCACAAACGTATTTTCGCAAATCAATCAAACGATGCATTAAAAAATTAAAAACAAATAGTTATTTTTAATAATCTCAAACATTTTTTCTTTTAATTTTTAAAATCAGTTTTAAAATATAATTGTTTCAATTTGTTTAAATGATTTTAGGTTAATTCCACAATTTACGTTCAATTTAGATAAATAAATAAGATGTAACTTAGGACCTTGTTTGGATGATCACTATATGTATTATATATATTTATTCCTTTTTGAATCGAGATTGAATCGTCTCCAGGAGTAATAAAATACTATGTTAATACTTGTTATTACTATTTGTTTAAAGGAAGACTCCGATCTAGAGTCGAAACTTAGTGTGTTAGAAAAACAATGAACATGTATTGTGATCGTCCAAAACATGTCGCAATTAATTTACATATTATCTAGATTTTCGGTGAAGTGTGGTGACCCCTAACAAGATTAAATCGCCTCCTCCGCCCCCGCGTAGGTACTGATCCTCCCCAGTACGCGATGGGTTTAGATTTTAAAAAATGCTTCACTCGAATGAAATCGTGAGCAGAACCCTCTCATTAATTTTATGAGTATGACTTGGACGTCCTTGGCTCGATACATTTTACACGTTCTGTCCAGATGTCCGTGAGATTGAATTGGAGCGCGCGTGACTTGCTCCCGAACGCTCCGTGATGGTGAGAAATGTTGCTCCTCCCATACATGCTCGCTCTATCCGGACACGAAATTGATTTAAGATTAAACGCACTCTGTGATTTATAGGAATTATTCATTTAAAAGGTCGGAATTAGAGGTTAGGAACATTGAATGCCCATTCATTGAAGAGGTTGCGCATACTTATTTTCGGTCTTTGACAGGCACTGGAGATGGGCAAGTTTGAGTCGTGAATGGGGCGCCCTTCCTTTCCAACTTTTAATCTTCACAAGCTATTGCTCTTTTTAAATCAATTTTTAATCAATACTCATTTTTAATGGTAATTGTCAAGATAAATTGTCTGGTTGATATAGCCAATTTACGTAATATGGACATTTCAATATTCATGTTTTTTAAGGCTCGATAAAGGAATTTTATTACAACTAAGGAGTGTTAAAAATATTTTCCCTCTTTGATCATTACTAATCATAGTGAGGAGTCATGGACAGAGGAACATGAAAATATTTCATATTCCCTTTACAGCGATGTGAATATTTTTCAATGATAATTAAAAGTGTTTCTGGACGATCACATATTTTTATTGTTTTACTATTATGAAAAGTTTCGACTAGAGATTGACGTCGTCAGGTCTGAACAACTTAAACAAAAAACCTTAATATAGGTAGATAACAATTGAACACGATATACTTTTGAGTCAACATTACGTTTAATGTTTAAAAAAATGCAGAAATCACAATAGCACATTAAAAAATTGTATTGTAAGTATTCTATAATTTCGCTGACAGTACGTAAATTCAAACTCCCGTTTGGGTTTTTTATTAATATCGTTTCAGATACGCAACTTTTGTAATAATTAGCTTCTTTGTTATATAATTTAATTTATTTCGATTATATAATGTACATAAATAATAGAATTGCTTTATATGCACCGCTATAAATTGACTTTCCATACGTTTGCTTGCTTGCTAAAATAATACTTATCCGTAGCACTGCGATGCATTGGTGTGAAATCAAAAGATCCATAATGTAAAGTCCAACGCGTTCAAAAGTTAAAAAACGATCTGTGATTGCTTTTCGCTACGCACAATCTCCCTTTGGCAGATGCGCCCGCGATAGTTACTAGTCGATTTGCAACTGTCTGCTCACCGCTTCAGTTCATGCACCAGGGATGCACAATGAACAATAAAAGGCAACAACCATTGGGGAAATGGTTCCTAAAATAACCACGTGTCTGTATTTTCTCGCTAAAGGAATATAAGCAAAAGTTATTTTAAATAGTGCGATAGGAGACTAAAAGAGATTGTTATTTAGAAGGATAGAACGATTTGTAACGACATCACGACGGAACTTTTGTCATTTTTTATTATGAATACATATCAGGTTATTTGCGAGTTTTTGTTTTACATTTAAACTATTTTTACTTACCATTCGTATATTTTTTTTCTTGTAGTAAACTGAAGTTGCTTGACAATTCAAATTTTGTAGTATTATTTCAACAATTCTCGAATTTCCTTTGTATACATTCAAACAGATCTAATTCCAGTAATTATATTCTCTGAGTCAAGTATGACTAGAAGTTGTGAATCATCTCTTGTTGGTATGTTAGGATGGTTGAAATTCTTATGTATCACGATGTAAGGACAATAAATAATTTGTGAACAAAAATTCACATTGCACCATTACTAAACTTGGATCCTATTCAGTCGACTTAAATTCGCTTAGATTATCTCAATTTTCATTGAATAATTATCTCACTGTGCTATTAATTGGTAGTACAGCTGGTGGGATCGCAGACGTTACATATTATAAATTTTTTGTACCCTTTAAAATTTTGTACTATGTCTAAATCCGTTTCTGGTCTTATCCTCTGCGTTCCGCTCAGTCCTTGCTATCCCTGCTGATTATCTGAAGAGACGCTCCTAGCAGATGTTCCTCGGAGCGAGCAACTTCATGTCGATTGCTTGAGCGCTTCCAGTTTAATTTGATTTCTATCTCATGTTTACGTTTCAATTAGGTGGCGCAGCTTTAGATTTATATTCATCGCTTATTGTGGGTCGGAATTGAGATCTTGAAGAGGGAAGACCGCTCTTCTTTGTATAATTGTTCTGAGTATGTAAAGATACGGAACCAGTATGTCGTGACGCAAATATCACCTGCTCATGGAGATCAACTAAAATATTTTTGCTTTATTTGTCTTTGTTACATATTAATTCTTCCTGGCAATATACTTGTTCTGCTACAATTAACATCCATTATACAATCTAAATAAATCAATAATTAAAGACATACGACCTTAGTATGGACGAACACTGTACATTTTTTGTGATATTAAGCAGAAACTACACAAATATGTATTGTAAGTACCAGATAACTTTTCTGTGCCAGTACGTAAAAACATTTGTTAAGTGTTTTAAAAAATTTCTAGATGCGTTGTTGTATTTCACAGAAAGTGAAAGTGAAGTGCATAAAAATGTGCCATACGGTCTAGGACTACTTATTTAATTGTGTTCACTACTCTTCCAACAATCTAATATATTACCTGATGTTCATGGGGAGTAACGTTTTGTTTAAATTTGTGGTGAAAATGTGTATCTTTCTAATGGCAACTACGATATTATATTTGAGTCATTTGATTCTATATTACACATCAAATCTTTGAACTTTAATTGTAGAATTGTTTCAAAAATAACCGTACTTTATATACAATGTTGTGACACAACTTATTTTACAATTGCGATACATTATTATTTGGTGATCTAAAATTTGAATAAGTATCGGTATCAATAGATTAGATGTAGAACTAAAAAAGAGTTAATTATGTTATACGAACTTATTTTGGCAATTCACAACATTAATTTTGATATTTTCCTTTACCCATTAAATGTTTTGATTTGTCCGAAAAGGTCTTATAACATATTTAATTATTCTAGATTTAAAAATAGAAGTAAATAGTGGAAAGTACTCTAGAAGGTTATGTTTGATTTTGTTTTGGGGATTGCGTGAATGATTAATGGCCACTTCTCTCCCAAAACAAGATGCATTTGCTTAATTGTAGTTCGAGTCGATGTCCGCGCTTTTGAAGTGGTAGCAATTGAGTTATGCTCCTCTGTTTGTTCTGGTTTGCGTGAACCGGTTATTGAAATTGTCGCTATGCACAGAACCGGTTGTAGTATTTATGATGCCCACTCCAAAGAAAAAATGCAAATACTACGAGGAATTAGCCAATTTTTCTGTCGTAATGTAATACGGTGGTGTATCACATAATTCTCTCGCGCAAGCACAGATACGTAAATATTTGAAGACTTAAGAAACAAACATTGTATAAAGATCGTTTTTCAATCGTTATTATTTTTAACTATTTTATCGCTTATTCAATTTTTTTCACTACAGGAGACCTACGTATGGCATATAGGAACGTTTCAAAAGTCTGTGAATGAAATAATCTGCACTGAGAAAATACTGTTGATATGAGAACCCTAGGTTTGGATGGGAGATCCAAATCCAAAGGAGAGAAAGGATTTCTCCAAACCTTTGGATAATACATTCTAACCTGATAGTTTGGATAATATAAGGTAGGAATGTCACATCCAAAGGTTAGGAGAAATCCTTTCCTTCCCCTGAATTTGAATCTCTCGTCCAAACCTGTTCTCTCAGTGTGATATTATTGATGCAGATTTTAGTTTTTTGCGATGGTTCTAATATCAATTATGAATACTTTTTATTCTTATGACTTACATTAATACCTGACTGACTTTGTTACAATGTAGAGACATCTCCAATGATAAAGTTGTTGTATTGTAATCAGTTCAATATGAAGGTCAACTTTAGATAAGCTTCAAAAATATAAGAAACCTGTTTCCCTTCGGTTTCATCGGTAATGAAAAGTTATTTAATTGTTTCTCACCGAATAGGTTTCTGAAATGAAGAAAACCATGACCAACTTTATCATTTCGCGTCTAAATGATGACACAAAATCGCTCTTTTAAACCATACAAAAATGTATATTTTAATTATTTTTTTACTTGAACTTTAAAATTATTTGTCTCACTAGCTCTAATATTTGATTCTGTATGTAAAATAAACAATTTACAAATTAGTGTCAAAATGACATCGTCTGTGCGATTTATGCTCGCTGTGAATTGAAATTGAGGAGAAACGAAAACATATGTTGTATACATAGATAAGTGTCTGCATTAAAAATAGAGAAAATATTTGGGCTGTTCTTTGAAAATATTTTTGACCCAACACAACTCAAAAAATTGTCTACATTTTCATTAATATGTACATTTTTAAAGATTTTTACAGAATTTTCAGTACTGTAACCAGAAAAAAAGAAAACCGGAATATTTTTCTGCCCCGCTCGAGGCATCATCTGGTGAATCGAGGCGTCACACGTTAATAACACGGACTCTTGGAGTCGAAAGTTTGTGGATTCGAATCGCAATTATCACGTCGATTATTTACTGCTGTATACTACAGTTCAACCCAGAAATAATTTAATACAGAATGTATATTTCTATTTTCCCCGAAAAACATGTCTAACAATTTTGTTATTCATGGAAGAATAGGTTTTTCGGGTTGAAAATGTGATGAAGCACGGTCTAATTACCGATTGGGGTAGTTTAAAGGACCACTTCAAAGTGTAATTCAATTGTGTTTACAATATAGGTCTTCTTTCACGCCGCTTTAAATGATATTCAATTAATCGTCCTAGTTTGAATTGGATTTTTTTTAGTGGGACTTTACGGCTCGTCGACATCAAAGGTAATTGGAGCCCTAAAAACTTGTACAGGTAGGGAAAACGCAGTTACGCACTATGGGGAGCCAACATGACTCTCCCCGCGTGAGGGACTCGCCGAATGACTCAACCATACCCACTAAAAAAACCCTGAATTACAACATACCAAAACATTTCTCAAAACATACATCAAAACATTGAGGACAAAAAATGAGGGGTAGGACAAAAATGAGGAAAATGAAAGATACCGTAGCCCTAATGGCGTCGGGATCGAAAAGAATAAGAGGTGACCAAGGAAGGTCAGGAAAGAGAAAGGAAGGAGCCTTACACAAGTAAGTGGAAGTAATGTCAGACTCAGCTCGGGGCCCCGTGTTTGCCAAACACGTACTTACTAGATGTAAGTCCCCTGGGGGAATTGAATTGGAAAGGTACCATCACCACAAAAAAAAATATTAATCAAAGAAATGCGATGCTGAAGTCTTAGGAGAGTGGGAAATCATGAAACTATTTTCTAGAACGACTCCTAAATTTAACACCTGAGTATTTGATCAATTTTCAGTTAGAAGATTATAATTTTGTCATATTTTGTAAAATTTTCTCTCAAGGAGTTTGGTGTTTTGGAGAAAAGAAGGTGATATTAACTCTCTCATTATTATACATACACATGGACCAAGAAATGTTTCAAGTCAGAGTATTCTTTTTTTCAGTAAATGGAAACATTTCAGAAAAAATACTTGTAGAAAGAACATTCATTTTGTGAAAAATTCGTTTTAGTATTTTTAAGACCAAAAACTAATAAATTATCTTTTTGATATTCGTGACGAAAAAATAGCACCTAATAGTACGGACAGTATTGACAAAATAAAATCGTCTAATTGCTGAAAGAGAAGCATGTGTTATTTTCATCCGAGTGGACCTCTGTTGTCCGAAATGTTTATAATATGAAATGTCGAGAATAGGGAACAGCGGAGTGAGAAAAAAGTGTGAACCATACTTACAGCATTGTCCTAGGACAGTACGAAACGAAAAAGCCGTGAAATGTCCACTTTGTGTGTGGTATAGGATCAGAGCGACTTGGCGCAGACAGTAGGTCGATCAGTGTATCTCGGAATTCGACTGGGTGGCCATCGAATCGAGGTCGTGGCCATTGGCTCGGTTGAGGCCAATGCGATGAGGGAAGGCGGGGGTGAGGCGAATGTGCTCTCACTTTAATCAGAAATGTGTCAGCCTTTTACTCACTTTCCATTATGAAAAAAATAATAATCATAAACGCTAAATAGTATGAGATTATAGGATGAAGAAGTGAACATTTAGATCTGCTTCACGCCGAACGTAGAATTTTCTTTCTGCAACAGTTCTGCCAGTGATTGATTTCCATCTCAAGAGTTGATTTTTAAATATTTTACCAACGTTTATTGGAATACTATTTTATTACTTATTTTTATTTACATTTTGATTGTGCTAAGTTATTTTGTTTGTCATAAGAGTAAGGGTGAGTACATGAGAGTGTATTCTAACCTAGATTTTATTTATTCACGTTTATGATACAATGACTTGAGGAAAGAAATCACATTAGAAAATTAAAAAAATAATCTTAGGAAGTTGAATTGTTTTGTTTTTTTAATTTTTATCAATGAATATCATTCTGGTGATATGTTACATTCTCAGTAATGTATTAACTCCCCCCTTGTGAAATTTCTACCAAAATTATTCCCCTCAACTCGTTTGGTTAGAACACTAAGAGAAATATGGAAATTACTACACTAAACTAAAATCACTACTCCAGTAAATTTTATTGTCCTCCACCTGGTCATACGCAGTTTATCATTTTTTGACAATAAATTTATTATTATTATTAAACTGAACCATAAACCTTATTGATGTATAATATTTTTGATATAATTACTAGTTCGAATCTATGATATATGTAATCATAATCCGTTTTGGGACATTATAATTTGTTTCTTCCCCAAAGTTTCGATTTAGTGATAACTATTCTGAAGGATTATAACACAAAATGAAGTATTCGCAACGTTTTCGCTCCCACCATGCAGCAAAGTGAGAGATCACGAATTAGGAAAAGTACTTTGCGTGGTGGAATTACAGGGGTTGGTCAACGTCTGGACGAATGACAGGTGAGCCGTCTTCACGCCAAGCATCCAGCTGTGCCAGAAACTAAGGAGCACTGGCGGTGGTGGACAAGATATGAAATGGCAAGAATGTTGCCTCTGCAATCTGCCACCCCAATCCTATTACTATTTGATTCTTACAATGCAGGAGGTTTCTACTAGGTATCTCTCTCACCTACTCCAGATTATGTCGGTTCGACATCTTTAGTTCCCCGCCAACGTAACTTTCTTCTTGATTTCCGTACTACGCATTAAGTGGAGAGCTGATATGACCTAATCCTCACCACTTAAAATAATTAGAAATATTCATTAAATATGGATAGAATTATAATGTTCTGGCCCAAAAAAGCTAATAAATCGTTGTTTGTAACTTATTAAAATCGAAGAGACTGGATTTTTGAATTGATTTTTTGTATCTCTGACCAATTTTTTTGAGTGCCGATAGCATGCTCCTTCAATTTGTACAATTTTCAGAAGTGACCTTCATGGAACATCTCGGCGCACTTTATTTTTATGAGATTTTCTTGCACAATATAACAAGTGTACAATCATATGTATTTTCGAGAGGACAGAATTATTCCAGTATGATTGCGTACTTGCTTGGAAAACGAAGTGGGAGTGACGTGATTTCTAGAGAGGAAACACTGACATCAGCAGATACGACTTGAAAGGTTGAATTTTGCATCGATTCAACAGCGTGTAGTAGAGCGGATGGAGGTGTGATAGCTTTGTTTGCAAATGCTATAGTGTGTGCTACTCCACTGTCAAGAATAACACGATAGTCTAAGACCAACTAGCAATCCGCGAAATTTCTTTACGACCCGCGAGTTCGAGTACATTTCACGTCGAATTTTACAATCAAACGTTGGTGGGGTTGGGGTGCATAACTTAGTATTATAAATCAACTATGTCATAATTGGAATTTAACGGACCATGTCTGGTGAGAGAAAGTAGGAAGTTGTATTTGAAATAATCCCGCCTTACATTACAATGTAAAAAGCATTTTATTATAGTACTAAATATTGAAAATACTTTAAAAAATAAAGAAATGTACTATTAAATTTTTCCAGCTTGAAATAACATAAATTTATTGATGAAAATCAAAATATCGCATTACAAATAAATAAATAAGACTCATAAATTTTATTCGTCGGGCAACATTTTGTCTAACCCCACCCCATGCCTCCCCGATCCCTCGAAAGCGTATTGAAAATGATTCACGCGCTAAGATAAGTTGGACAGCGCTGGACTAAGACGTTATTCGTAAGTATGTTTTCCTGTCTCAAAAGGAGCAATTTTCTCCCTTGTATAGAATTTCACCGATCTTCACGTAAAAACACCTAAAAACACCGATCTCTACGTAAAAAGTCACATGAATTGGCGTATATGTTCTACCTGGAGTGGCGAGAATCCGCGCGACTCTTGCGTCACTTTATGAGCAGATCTTTCAACATATGTTGTCATGTCCATATAACATTTTGTCCTGTGTTCTCACTGTCTGTGTCATTTAATCTCCTCTACCTGACATTTCCGTACATTTGTTCCTTTAGGATTCTGGTTTCGATCATTGTGCTCCATCATCCCTCCAATTTTTTAAGTGGTATCAGAGATACACTGTATATTCCGGACTTGAATCGTAGCATATTATTTGTTCCACGGGAAGAAACATACTCGTATGTGATTCTATGCTTACAATTATTTGCATGAACATAAATTAAAGGAGAACTCTCTCATGAATGAAGATTGGTTGTGGACATTGTTGGTATTCGCGTCGTGAGTCCACTGTTGGAGGCGGAGTAGTAGAAGGGGATGGCAGGGGCGTCGGTGAGAGGCGGGGCTGCCAGGACATATGAAGGAAGGGAAGGGGTTGCTCTAGATTTCGCCCACTTGCAGCAGCCGTTCCCCGCTCCTGTCTTTCCACGCCTCGCCCAAGGCGTCGCCTTCTTCAGCGGCACTGCACGTCTAGGTGCGTGGGGAAATGTATTAATTCGAAAATGTTAATGATATTTGGAAAGGCTGTATTGTTTTCGACGTGGACAGGCGAGTACCTTCAAACGAATCTTCTAGATTCAAAGATCATTTATTTTAAGTGCAATTTTACAGCTTACTCATTTCCAATACAAATATATCAATCAAGAATAACAGTAACATTTTACAGACTGATAAAGATACAAAAAAATTAACGACGAACTAAGTTTTCAAATTAAGAGCAAGCTTATTTGTAATAAAGCAAGCTTCTTGAGAAACAATACAGTGACATACGAAACACATGCATTGTGGAATATTGCTTCATCTATTTGTTAACTAGCGTGCCTTGCAATATTTTAATGCATTGCACAAAAAGAAGTGATTTTTTAATAAAAGCATTAATGTAACATATGGGAAATATTAATGGTCTAGTATAAATGCAGACATGTATATTATAAACTACATGAAATTTCAAGTAACGTAACTTATTAAATTACAATATTTACGTACATTTCTTAAATCTACTACAGTTAAATATATCATAAGACTAGGTTGATTAATATGTTACATATACATTTTCAATATAGTAATTAATAATGGAGTTTTAAAACTTATTCTTCCAGTACTTGTAACGCTTCCAGTACTGTATGTTAATAATTCACATTAATAGAGGTCAATCCAGAGATGAAACAAATATTATTCGATACGTTGACCTTGGATTTATCGCGACCAACATCAGTTCCAATTTTTAAAAAATCGCTCTCTAAACTCGAATCACGTCACCGCGATAGTGGTTATGGTCCTACAAATTAGAATCATCACACGTGGGTTTATACCAAAACCTGTTCTCGAATTCTGGCTCTTTTATACAAAAAAAGCTGACCACGTCAGGATGAGAACTAGCATGCTTTAACCGAACCTAGAACTACATAAGTCTATTATAGAGAAAACTTAAATATGCTGGGTAATGTGTTGTAAAATGTCTTGTGAGTCCTGCAGTTCTCGTAAATTCAAGCATCCTAGGATTTGTCTGTGTTTACAATGTGTGCTCATACGACCTATATAACATCCAACATTTTTTTTATAATCAATGGCATTAATGAAATGTTATTCAAGGTCGAGTAAATATATTAATTGATATCATGTTGTTGTAGAATGTTGAATTTATTAACTAATAAGAATTATTTTAATATGTGCTTAAGTGAACAATATCACTGAGTAAATGTTAAAAATCCTTCTTTTTCGTGGGAAGAGGTTATTGGTTTCCTGTTATTACTGGGTTTTTTTAAAATTTATTTGTGCCAGACTTACAAAAAATGTTCTTGTTGTTTTTTAGTTTAATATGAAATTATTACATTTGTTACTCCTTCTTTTTAGCAGAATTAGCAGTGGTTCAAAGAATCTTCAGAAGTGTAATTATAACAAAAGACAATAAAAAACTCGTCGCGTAATAAAAGAAGTGCTATATCCGGAGATGCCTTGTGCACGCCGAAACTTTTCTTTCCTTTGTGACATTTTTTTATTAATAGGATATTTGTTTTTAAATCCAGTTGGAAAGACTTAAAGCGTCTGTTGCCTAACTGTCGGTCTTATTCTTCCCCTTTCTTTGTGTTAGAAGTGATTGTTTCCCATTCAATTTCACCTTGGTGCACCTCCCACATTCCCATCTCTTCTCAACTCTAGACTCCCACATGACACCCAAGCTTTGTCCGCTATTAACGTCCGTCACCTCCCTGAAACCTCCGCCAATGCAGTTGAAGCGTGTCCTGACAGCTTTCCTTAGTGATTTATTAAAAGACGTCCTTACATGAATGCATGATATCAATGTCTTTCTGACTTCGTGTTACATTACCCTTGTTTACAAGGTTGTCGTGCGTTGTAAGACATTCCGTAATGTCCTTCGAACGTTTAGAATGCGTTGCGTCACGCATGTGATGAAATGGAAACGTTTAAGAAATGAGTTAATTCATTAGTGCGAAGTTACATTGTGCAACTCATAATTAACCATACCTTGGTGAGCAGAGAAGTACACTTAGGCCACTTAAATCACGGAAAGCTGGAATAAGGTTTTTATGCCTTCTTATAAAAATAAAAAAAAGAAGAAGCAATTTGAAGTTTGCACCAATTTTTTCTTGTGCTCGAAGAGGGGACGCTCAAAAATTTCGGACTTCTTTCATTTTTTCGCAAATAACTCATATGCGTCACATTTTACAGAAAAAAATACATCAAATAAAGTTTATTAAATTTTCCATCTACATGGTATATCTCACGTGATATTCCGTCAACGCGTTTAAGTTCTGGGCCAATTAAAAATCATGTTTTTTTTCGTTTTTCACAAAATTACAAATTTATCTTTTTGTCCTCATTTTTCTTGTGTTAAATTTATGATATGATCAAGAATACAGTGATTTGCATTTTAGGTCATCGAATAGCGCGTCACAATTTAAGCGTTTTTATGATAAAATTGTACTTTTTCGTTTACTCGCCAACTCACATACGACTCAGAAGATTAACTAATTAATGATTATTTCCCTTTCTTAATTCTTTATTACTCCATTTCTTAAAGTGCAAATATAATAATTACAAGTTCTTATCTCAACAAAGTACCAACTTGAATTAACTCATTTTTCATATTTCTTGGATTACGTTTACTTCCCTAGGATATAATCCTGTTTGGGACGATATGCAAATTTTGACGGGACGGTCAATAGCGGATAGTATCTGATCGAGTTAACAGTTGTACTTAACCTGCTCCGATTTTTAATGGAATCTTTGTCCTTTATATATAATCAGCAACTTATATATCATTAGAACTCCATTCGACGTGTTACACCGCGGTGTTGTAATAAAACACCTACGTTTTGGGGGAACTTGATGCTATTTGAAATGAATAGTATTGTACACACAAGGACTGTGTATTAACTTGGAGATGCAAAAATTGTGCTTTTTTAGCTTAAATTAACATTTTTGTTATAATTTTTGAATATATAAGCGAAACAAAATTAGTTTTCAATTACCCGAGGTTCACATTAACTAGAACCCCCGCTCCCATTGCAGTGTTTGCTTTGGATCTTTTTATAGAACTAGATGTTTGTCGTTTCAGTTAAAATGTACTATTAATTTACGATTTCACTTTCATTGGGTCCTATTATACCACCATAAATCAGCAAAATTAAATATTCATCGTGCTTCCGAAAAGAGAGGGACCCTGAAAGGTGAATTAGACGTAAAAAGTGTACCCGCCCAACAACAGGCTCACCACTTTTCTATTGCAATGATTTTATATAATTACAGATTGCCTATCCTTTACTTTTTGAAACGACGTGTGGGTCCAGTCAAAGAATGATACGAAACATACGGGGGAAAAAATGTGATCGAAACATAAATGTACGCTGTTGACATGAATATCGAGAACGTTCATTTGCTTTCCCGTGTATACTGTAAAATAATAAACATTATTCTATTTTAAGACTGTACTTGCAAGTCTCTTTATGTATATCGGAATTTTGATTTACACTTTTTCATGTAGAAACATAATGAATAAAGAAAAATTTTAATGATAGAAGTTATTTTTAATAATTTTTTTGTACATAATTTTTTAGTCTTACCGATACTTACAGTAATTAACATTGCCGCAACGCTACTCTCTGTATTTTTGTTTGAATAACTCAAGTGTATTTGTGGTTCATTTAACAATATAAAACGCAAACAGTAATACCTCAGTTTTAGTTAAATTCGGTTATTGTCGGTTTCGGTTCTGTTGATTCAATCCACGAAAATTCTCCTCGAATCGATCTCGGATTTACTCGGNAAATTTGAAAAAAAAAAAAAAAAAAGTAATGTGATATCTTGCTCCATTTTTGAAGAATCACTACTTGTCCAGCTTTCTTGTGCGACTTGAGTCCTCGCTTCAGCTGTCTTGTGCGACTCGAAAACCACCCCCAGTGCCAAAAAACGGAGGAGGGAAGTGACCTGTGTCTAAATACTTCAGGTTCCTACGGAGAGGCATTATTATAGGGATTTTTATTCTTTGCATTATCATCTTCTGTTAATTTTATATTGCGTACATTGTTTTTATGTATGTATTCTCGAATCGGACAACTAAGGACCACGTTAAGGAGTGTTAGTAAGGCTCAGTTCTGTGTGATTTTACTTAGTAGACACATCGTGAATTTTGGGGGGGAGATCGTCCAGATAGAATCTAGACAGCTATATCCCAGTATTACAACTGCGGTTGTTAGCCGCAGAGGGCGAACTTTTCGAACGCCACAGCTATACGAATAGAATTGAAAAGCTTCAAATTTTTCTTGCCTCCGGGAATTGAACCCGGGATGACATGGTGACGAGCGAGCACGCTGACACCGTAACCGCGGAGGGACTACTTTATTTTTAGTTACAAACTATATTATCTTAAAAATTGTTTTTGGTATGCATTTTGGAGTTTCGAAAACTGCTTTATTGAAAATAACGTATTAATACTCATTTCTTACGGTAGTATTTGCGTAAGTAGAATTAAATCACTAAAATATCTGAAATCGGCGTAAATAAACAGATTAATACGTACTTGAAAAACATAGGAGAATTAGAATAACAATAAAGAAAACAATTACACATCTCCTTGATTTGACTAATTTGGAGTACTGGTCCCACCTTAAGCACTCACATCACACTTCGTTAGTTTTTTTGTTTGTTTTTGTTTTTACTTCAGTCAATTGTTCTTGCGTTTCACCATTCGAGATAAGTGTTTCGAAGCAGAGCAGTTTACTTGAGGCTGGGGGAGGTTTGAAGGACGCCTCGGTGCATTCACTCCACTTTGTACGACAGCCGTAAGCGAAATTCATGAGCAACGTTTCTCCCTTGACAAATGAAGCCGTGAAGGATCTCTCGCATTGATCTTAATGACTCCAGCATCCGTCCGTCCATCCGATTACGATGCCACAGATTGTATCTTTCGCTGAAGCAGCCCACTCCGCGCCCAAGGAACATGCGACTGTTAGAGAATGGTCTTTGTAGGTCGCTATTATAAATGCTCTTTTTATAAGATTGAAAGAAATAGGAGCAACCTAGTTCATCAATACTACTCGTGGAAATGATTCAACACTTTTATAGACTTGCAGACAGTGAAAGGAAGTTATGTATGATAGGTAACCACTCACGAATTTGTCAAAACCCTAGGTACTTAATAGGTTATCCTAAGTATGACTACTCGCCACCATGAGCTGGGAAGAATGTACTTGAAGTATGTTAGGTATTATGACTTGTGTAGTAGAATGTTCTGTTGAGATTCAAGTAAATAAAAAGAAATTGAATTTTTTAAAAGTTTGATTTAGATCACTCGTTGCCGATTTTGAAAGTGTTTCCCGTTTAATTGTTACCACTGATTATCTTCCCATCAAATCTATTAAAACATGGATTATCAATAGTTCCACGCCTCCATTTTCAATTTACTCGAACTCTCTCTCCTACACACACATAAATGAATTTCTGCAATTACGATGGCACAGAAGAACTATTGACGAAATTCTGAGGGATGACTTATGTTACTAGAACATAAATTTTCTACCCAAACCCAATTTCCGTTTAATTCTGTCTAAAAATATTATCATTTTCTTTCAATGTAAAGTTGTTTCGTATTAAAAATTTAAAGTAATGTTCACAGATGGTTGTACATCATCATAAAAATAATTATGTGTAATATATTTCTTATAAACGAGCGTTATAGTCTATTCCTTCCGTGTCTTAGCCGTCACTGATGAAAGTCAGGTGTGTGAATAATTATGCAAGAAAATCACTTTAGCATATTCATCCACAAGTTCAAAATTTAAGAAGAATATGGAATATAATTTACATGATCTAGACGACAAATCTTTTCTCGGATGAGAATAACCCACGTTATTCTTTCGATTTTGAGACTTTCTTTCTCATTGCCGACCTTAGAGTTTGTTGTGTCATTTGTATGTTGTAGAGACATTGTGCGACAAAAAACGGATCCTACAATGAAGTAGGAATACATATCTTCTCCACGTATAGATGTGAAGAAGAAATGTGATAATTATTTATGAGGTCTGGGTGGGGGAAAACGAACGGGTGGTGTAGTGCTTAACACCCATGCGGTCAAAGCAGCAGTATCGGGTACGATTCCCGACTCGTCGCCATTTTTTTTCTGGCGATAGTTATCATCAAGTGGATAGCTAACATGTTTTGCGGGTTGCCTACTCACATCTGACACGGTCGTGTCAGCTTTCTTCCCAGAACCGATTTTTCTTACGGAATGAAGATCTAGTTATATAAATTCCTCAATTCCAAATACTCTCAAATACTAATTTTCGTACTTTTCCGACGAGCTGCTCATTTAATGCAATTATTACTCGTCTAATAAATTGTTTGAAATCTCGTCTAGTAAATTGTTTAAAATATATCACTTATCAGTATATAACGTATATCCCGTTCAATTCCTATACTTTGAGTGTACACTCTCCTCCCATCTCGAACACCTAAGCCACCTACACCGCCTTCGAGTCGCCGAGTGCTAATAAATCGTAGCAAGTGGTTTATCCCTCCTGGAATCTTGTGTAGCCGTCTTCCACTCTCAACTGAGCGGCTGTTGACCCTCCGTTCAGTGCGTTTCTTGCACTCCCACGCTCCAATTGGACTCGTAGAGCTTTGCACGAACGAATCTCACCAGAGTTCGTCTGCGCTAGTGGCAGCTTCCGATAAGAGCGTTGTATTTGCTTTTTAATTTTGCTGATTATTTTATTCTATTGTGTCATATACAGAACTCGGAATTCGCATGTTGTACATATTTTTTCCTGACTTTCTGTGACTTTGAGAAATTGATTACTAGCATTTTTAATCTCGCAGGACCATTTTAATTTAATTTAATGATGCATATAAATTCATATTTTTGAAGATTTTTGTTTGCACTCTGTACTTTTTAGGTTAAATTACTGCAATAACTCTGAATTTATGCATGTATTATGGAAATATGGTTTATACTGTGTGAAAGAGTTCAGTGGTATCGTTCAACTAACCCGAGTTACATTCGCATTTTCTTAGTAATAAGTAATTACACACGTAAAGTGTTTTTAAAGTGCATATTTCTAATGTTTTATTGTATTTGAGTTGTGCATCTTTTGGACACTTTAGCGCGTATTTTAAATGCATATTTTCCTATTGTTAGTGCATATCGTTTCGAACCCTGGTCATATATCTGTGAAGTGCATCTTGCGGAAAAAATTCTTACATACAAAATTCTTCAAATGTGTGTTGCAGTTAGTGATCAGAAGAAATGTAATTCTGCTCTGGTATCAAAATGTAGGGAGATCTATTAATATATTACAAATCAAATAAATGAATAAATTAATTTGAATAGTATTTATATTGAGAATATACTGTATATACTTAATATACTGTATATTAAGTCTAATAATATACAGCTGAAAAGGTTATTTTTTAATTTATTTTGTTTTGTCTGAATGATTTCCGAGTTCCTTATCTGGCGATGGAATAAGAATACGATGTTTCGTTGCTTGTGAAAGATTTTGTTCAAGAACTGAACGATGGTGCAAGAGAATTTAAAGAAGAGGCAGTTTTCAGATCGGATGTTTGCCAATGTTTATCTCCAGTATGTCACGACTAGTCTCTAGAATACGTCCACACGAAATCTTAAATGAAAACATTTCATCAACATGCAAAACTGCACGGTCTGATATTCTATCGGTGCGCTTTTGTATAGTTATCACTTGATTAAATTATAAATTAACAATTTATTAATTAATAAATCGAGTAACGTGAATGTTGTGCTGTTGTGGCAAGTAGTCTCGACCTTTGGCACAACATATCTACTATGGCCACTCTGCTTACTAAGTCTGTAAATGAATAATTCTACAGTGGTTGATTTATTAGTTAAATGAATGTTATTAAAGTACTTCAAAGTTAGTAAAGAAAAAAAAAATCTTCAGTTTGCTACCGCTTTCTCTTAGCGCAGAGCCAATGAGGATGACCACAATGCTACTGAATGTTTTTTCAGTGGATCGTAAGTTACTGATTATAATGTTGTGTGATACACAAAAATCATTCTAATCCCATAATGAGATTGAGCTCTCAGAATTTGATGTGGACTGATAGAAGACACTTTCTCGCCTCGACACGATTAAACTGACAAAACAAGAATGACTTCGTTTCCCATTTCTATCCATGTTATGCATAAAGGCGGACATAATTTTTTTCTTTTTGAGAATCACTGTTCTCATACAAGTCTTAAATATATCTTGTGGAGTGGGAGATGCCGCGCAAGTGAGTCCATACTTCCTATATTTGTCTGTATATATATTTTAAACCATGAAGTCTTGGCCGAAGTGGACTAGGTCGACTTGTTTCTGCGGCTCATGACCTCGCATCATTTTTAATGTAAAGCTTTTGACTTGAAATAAATCCTTATATACGTACTGTTGCTCCATAAAATATGTGTACGTTGCAAAACCTCAATGGTTTGGAAATTAAGAATTTTACTGTCTCTTGAAACAGCTTCCTGTGTATAAAAAATGTAAAAAATATTTAAATTTCTGAAGTCGATATGTAGTATTTTTATTTTGATTGCCCTCGCTAGAAGGCGCGTGCGATTGTATCTATTTGCCTCAACATACCTCTACGTGTTTGGAAATATTTCGTAATCCGGTTGCCTAAGCCTGCCAAGAGCCTGTAGCTCAAATAATATTTACTACCGCGTTACAGGGAATTGAAGACGCAGTATCTTCATCTGCTGTTCATTTTCGCAATGCAAATTGAAATGCTCATAACTGCTCGTATTCGTTGATCTTTCATTTTTATAATGTCGAACTGTTATATGAGAACTTGACAATTCATGTTGTATGTTGTGTTGCCTATAGTGTTTCCGCGTCAGATGAGAATAACTATCTCATTTAATAGAGAGACTCATCACAAATTTACACTATTTTTTAAACATTTTTAACCTTCAATACATCGTGACTCTTAATACATTTTGTCATTCCACTGAGGTTAGGTTCGAGTTTTATTTCTTAAACGTTGGCGGTATCGTATCATAAAGACATTTAAATGAAATAACGTTTATCACGATGAAAATTCATTTTTGACATTCCCAACAGATGTTGTAAGTGCGTATTATATACGGTTCTTTTTTGTGTAATCTGCCTAAAAACGACTGTCTACGACTGTTCTAAAAGTGAAAGTAAGTGTTCGAAGAATGAATAGTTCGATTAAAATAGAACTCAACTTAAATCTATGATATTTTACAATATTTAAAAATCAGTTTTTTAAATATCATCAAAGTTAGTCTTTCAGGAAAATTTTGAAAGATTAATCGCAAATAATGTATTTGTGGCAGTGAAATTTGAAAAACGGTTCTTTGTAATTCTGACCCTTCAAATGTAACTCCAATGAATGCCAATAGATATTTATACATTATATACCATAGAATGGTCTGTAAAATATTCTAAACATTCCAAGTTATTCTTTTTAAAGTATATTTTAACATTTTTTTGAATTAGCTGCGACAGATGTTTCCAACATTGACTGTTTTCCGGTGTTACGACGAAGTAAATAAAGTTCTCAAACAACAAAATGAGTTTCGCCACGGCTTTGAATCGTAATCTATCCAAGTACTAATTTTGACAAGAGTCTAATCGGGTTAGTTTTTTTTCGGTCGATTTAACGAAAAATGACCCATAATCAATCATACAATTCGCCCAAATACTCTTCCAAATATCTAAAGATTATTGCTTACATGTGCTACTACGCTTGCTCTTACGTGACCCTGAAGTTATCGATTTAAAATAATACACGGAGAGTTATTCATTTTTAGTTCTGTACTTTCGTTTTTGTGTGTGTGTGTGCTATTGTTGATGATTCATACTGTACTGTCGTTTCTCTGTGCTATTGTTGATTATCCATACTGTACAGTCGTTTTTTTGTGCTATTGTTGATTATCTTACTATCCCAACACCTTATTTGTTAGAAGACCTGACATGTCTAATAACTTATATTTTATATTCATTTAGTTTTCTGGCCATCACGTTTTCTTTTCTTTCCAGCTTGCTCATTTGGGTCAACAAAGAACTTGCCTTGATTGACTCCCTATGTATAATATTTTTATAGTAAAAAGTTTCTGGTCGATAAACAATTTTTTTTTATATTCACTGTGTAAAAGAGGAAACTCTTCCTCCAAATAAAAACTAACACTACGTCGTCGAACCATAAAACCGAACATTTTCATTTACTCGACAAAATAAGGTCTATACATTAACGTAAAAATTGATATTATTAAACACGAAACGTTACCTCCCTATGTAGGTACGTAACGCTAGACCTTTTTTGTTGCTTCATTGTGGGGACAATTTTTCGTGTACTCAATTGTTCTCTCGCCATTGCTCTGCGTACTCGCTGAGAGATTGGGTGTAGGAACTATAGTTAAAAATTTGAAAGTTACGTTATGAAATAAATCCTGAGACTTTTTCTCTGGGACTCTATTGCCTAGCTTCGTCTGGGTACAGACGTGACACTGGCAACCTCTCCGAAGACCCGCTGCTTGCAGGATCCATACCCCCTCTCCATCTCCGACTCGCCACTTCCTTTTACAAAGACGAAAAATTGGACGAAGCCGTTGGTGCTCCTGCTGTTCCCTCCCTTCCCTTCGCCCGTGATACTCTCCCGAACGACACCTGAAGCTTGTTTAGGGATCGCGCGTGCTACGTGATCTACTCTCCGCTCTGCTTAAAGGCAATCGGGGTACTTACGAGAAATTGATTTGCCACTACAAATCCCTCGAAAAAACGCGGGAAGAGCTTTTTTTTCTTCGTGAATTATTATTTATTGGGGATAAACAATACTCGTACTTCGCCTATATAAAATTTTGAACAAATTTCTTGGTCTAAGAGGAAATCGCACCCATACGAAAATAATAAACCATTTTGTGCACAAAAATTAGAGGCCTAATTAATTTAATTCTACTGCATTATACTTAATTACTGCTTCTCATGTCTCCACTAACTGTTGTGTGTAATCATGTCTCTATTGATGAGTATGTAAATAAGTCATATTTTGTCATTGTTTTTTTCTAACCGGTCTCCTTCCTGCCACATAGAAATAATACAATTATATACGATCATGTATATCTTCGGCGTGATAAAATAATTTAGTTAAGTCTAATTACATAGGCTTGATTAAAGGTTTGAGTCGTGTTTAATTTTAAGTTCTTTTTATCTATCCCGAGTATAATTTCTCTCGTTCCAAAAAGGAGTCTTCAAAATTCTCAGGGTCTGTCATTACGTCTCTAAGGAAATGAGTCCTCCAAAACATTGTGTTGGGAACTCCCGATTTACACTAGATTGTTTGGAGTCACTAGTATGTTTTGCAACTGCGTTGCAAAAATTGGAGTTGAACATGAATGTCATAGAAAATTATATTCAAACATCTAGTTTTATTCGGTAAAAGTATCGTGTACAGTGACACCAACAAAAAAGATTAAATACTCATATGAGACACTCTTACTAATTTTATTCTATTGCATACTGTTTAGTGTCTTATTCTTCCCCACCCTCTCTCCCTCACCTTTGGCAAAAACTACGGAATCATTTGTTTTTTTCAATTATTAAAATAGCTTCCTATTATCACTTACATATGAAACAACGTATTTCGTATTATCGTCGTTTGTTGAATGCAGCATCTTAGTGAAATGTGATAAAAACACTACTGTTTTTTTCTCTTCAGTATGTCCATTTCCAGATACATTTTATTTTTGTGAGAAAAACAATAACGCCTTGGAATCAAACTCATATTTTGCAAATGTCTAGCTTCTGTCCAGAAACAATTGATTCCTAACTCCAAATTATTAGACAGACCTTGGTGCCATCTTAAGAGATGTTTTGAACGCCTTACGTTTTCAAATGCGAACATCATTCATTGTTAGGGAGGAGTTTCCTATTCTCCTGTCACAGTAGGTCCTCAGCCTTCACCCTTCACCTCTAGCTTGGCAAATATTTTGGGGGAACGCCTAATTATTTTTATGGCGATTAGTGAAGGTTGTCTTACCATATCAAATTACTGAACGACCTACAGGCACTTCTTTGATTTATTCAAAGTTGAAAAATATCTCTTTCGACGCTAGAGCTTTCGTTGGGGAATATTTTTAATATAAAGATGTAATTCTTAAAAAATTATTTCGGTGCACATTACCAATTACCCTTATCATAGTATAACCCTATAGTTTTCTTTTCTATTTGCTATCAATGGTCAATCATTAGGGAAGAAATCGCATGTTCTTGATTCACTGATTTCATTCAACTCTACGAGGTTCAATAATTTTTATTAAAGTCGAACGACTGTGATGACTTAATACTTAATTAGGTTTCGTTAGATGTGGAAAAGTCGTGATATCAAGTAACAGTTAATATACTAATTGAAATCTGATACATATTTACCATTTACCCAAATGTACCTGGTGATTAAAATCGTAAATTGCTAAGTAAATAAAATTCCAGTTGAGTTTGTATGTTAGTCTATAGTTTCTGGTTGGGGTGCTTTTTAAAGAAAAATAAGGTAAATGATTCGGGACACTGATTCGTCATGCGTCAGATCAAGATCATACAAAGTAGGTGAACAAAGAATAAGTTAAAACTTTTCTTTTGCCACTATATTGACTTTTATATTGTGTTTCAGTCCTAAATTCAATCTTTCAATTTGTTTTTCTTCGTTTCGTATTCATCGCTGGAATACCTTGTGGTTCCCCACATTCTTAACACCGTCCTTCCATATAAATAGCTAAAATACTGGTGCCCTTTCTGGGAGATACATTAACTGTTTCTTTGGAACCAAAATTCTCGTAATTTTTTGTACTGCTTTTAGAGATCTAAATGATTCATCCCGTGTATTGAAATAAATTATCACTATGCATTGATTGTAGTTTCTTTACTGGAATAGCGGACACACTCCGACGCCATGTTTCGTGAAACGTAATACTGACTCGCTTCAGATTTATCTTTGAACTGGAGAATAATTTATTGAGGTTGATACTGGGACTGTTATTGATTTAATAGGTGGAACAATGTGTTTTATGTCTGTCTTCGTCTGTCCAACATGCGTTTGCTTTTAAAACATGAGGTTGCTTTTAAAACTATTTATTGGCCTCTAGCTCAACTGCTCTAGATAAATTTACGAGATCTAGTTGCAGAATTCTAAATAAGGCAACACCTTGGAGTCTATTGTACGCAATGAAAGTTCTTGGGACGAGAGATTCATGCCTTCGTCAATCTTCCCGCACCGTAATAAGAGAGTTGTTTCCAAAAAAGCTTTATTACTGTAGAATCAGTTGTAGATAAACAAATAGAAACTGAATGTGAAACCTTCAGTTTTTCTATAAGAATAAATTGTGGTTATGTTAATCGTCAATTTTTTTTTCAGTATATTTCTCAATAATTTCTTTATTTACAAATCATTTTGAATTATCGAAATTTAAGTTTTAATCTTCCCTTAATTTCCTGACTTATTTATCTTAAATATGTTGTCTTTAGAATGTCAGAGGTAATGAGTACTCTGCTGTGAATGAATGAATTGCGTATTGCTTCAATTGTTTACAATATAGGGTATGTCACAATATCATATTAAAAATTGCCCTTCTATTCTTTTTATTTTCCATTATCGTATTTCAACTGAACGCTATTAATTGTAATTTTGTATACATAATTTTAAATTAGTTTCAAACGATTTTATTTCACCAGTAATAGTATCATTTAGTTAATGTTTTGTGATATCTTACATCTTGGAAATTCTGTTCTGAATTTCACGTGACAACAGTTGTGCGTGTCGTTCGTGAAGTCAACTGGCTTTTTGATGAATCAGAAATATTTTCAGTTCTCTCGCCAGAGAAATTCGCCCTCATCCGAATTTGTTCTAAAGAATATTTTAGTTGCTCGCGATGTCAAGGATGATTAAGTGAAACAAATACTCGTATTGCACCGTCTACGGTCTAATGAAAATTGCGACGGACCGGCATTCGAACCTGGGACCACCTGCTTCGACCACACGGCTTTGGTACTCGGAAGTTGTGAGTTAAAAATGCTCGTATTGTTTGCGTTTTCAGTTTTTTCCATGACTGAAGGATGAAGTTTTTTATTAAGACTGAAGGATGTCTACAAAGGTGGTTCTTAAAAAATCAACTTTTGAAATTTGAACAGGACACCCATCCATTTTGCTTTGTCATTAAAAAATTTCATAAAATTTTCATATATTTTGAAACACATTTTATGGGTTGCTACCAAGCTTCGACATAATGAAATTTTAAGGCATAGTAGCTAAAATATGTACTGTAATCTTTAATAAAGTTTTTTTTTAGACATAAAACCTTGGAAGTGAAAATAATAAAACATGGCAGGTTGAGGTAAGTAAGGGGCTCCGGGCATAGAAAAAATCCTTGCTTTGAGATTAGAAATGGGGATCAAAGTGCGACCGTGCAACAAGTCTGCTCACTAGAAGAGAACCACCGCAACTCTCCACCGTCGTTGCAATCGATTCGTGTGTTCCTTGCTGCTAATTAGAGCAGATGCCTTCGGAGATAACAAAGAGCCAATTAAACCTGCGAGAAAGGTATTGCCTAATGGAAGATCTCTCCTTGAGAATCTATCGTTCCTTCTTTACTTTGTGTCACTGAATGTTGTGCAAGAGATGCAATATCTTTTCGCTATAAGTTAATAGTTCATTTCCGCCCCCCCCCCCCCACACACACGTTGCTCGGAATTCTTAAATTATTAACTAAAACATTAAATTGTTTCTTTATTATGTACTTTGTAACATGACTTTTTGTCTTTTTGTCAATTAAGGACAATTCATGACGAAAACATTTAAATTACACATTTTCTTCAATTGTGTTGAAATGTGTGCGTATTCACAAGACATTTCAAAATAGTCTGGTGGAAAAAAACACAACGCAGTATAAATAATTTTTTATTGTCAAAAGAGCAGTTGCAACATGCGTATGACCATACGGAAGGCAACAAACTAATTTACTCTCAGGAAGCAAACCAGGGACCATCCCATAAATTCCGATCAACTGTCCTAAAATAAGAATAAAAATAGTTCGGTAAGTATTATAATACTAATAAAATACCAACAAATTTGTATTTAATTAAGCGTACCATATACAAAGCGCATTGTTAAAAAATAAATTCTTTGTTTTTTGATTCATTTTTATGTTATGTGAATGAAAACAATGTTCATCATAGCTCTTGTTTGATCCTGTTTCGAGAGGACGTTCAGTAGACTGTCAGACTTGCGACTCACGTTTTACTCTATTGATCTCTAGCGGACACATCAGTACGCTTGATAGTCATTAAATTCAGATAAATATTGGGCGAGTAATCAATAAGTACATTATTAATTCTGAGTCCGCTTTTGGAATCACCTATCCCACGTACATTAATTTTTTATTTTCTGAAGAGAGGGGAAGGTATACATTGTAGGTTAAAGTGCATAATATCCTTAGCTATAAAATGTATTTATGCATAGTTGCGTTTTCTTTCGTATAGTCAGATTCCTTATTCTTTATTTTACTCGTTAAGTTACCATATCGTCATAAATCGTAACATAATGAAAGTTACAATTTACCCATTAGCGTCATGTAAATTTATTGAGAGAGTACTTAATGCCAATAAGTAAGACGTTTCTTACGATATTCGGAGAGCTTGTCCTGCGGCTTCTCCCGTTTCAATGAACTAAGCAGTTTGTGGGATAGTAATTTTAGGAAGCATAGTAAAAGTTTAGAGACGAGTTTATGGTGTCCAAACAAACCGCGACAGGTCGTTACTTTTTCTTAGATTTTGCTCTTTCACTATCACGTGGTGTAGAGGTAGTACGTTAAAATTTGAATCAAATAATGACATCGGGAATGGACGCGTTTGATGTCTGTTTTCGAAAAATTGTTTTTTTTCAAGTACTGTCACACTATTTAGTCATTCCAACATCTTTATGCCGTCGACCTTATTGACGTCAAAGAGTTAGTTCAATTTCATCATATTATAAACTGGACTTATGTTGCATACAATTTACATAAATTGTCAAAGTTCTATTTTTCTAAAACAATTAGAATTTTGAAGACTTAATTGTCAACCTCTTGAAGCAGTTTAGAAAATTTCTCAAAATGGGATTCAAATATTTTACTAATTTTGACTGGATTTAATTGCAATCGTAATATTAGCAAATTACTTACAGAATGTTCCAAAATGTTCCTGAATTATAAATATACTGAGAAAAGGTTTTCACTCGGATGATTTATGACAAATATACACCATTTATTGAGTCTGAACGAACAGTAGTAGCGTAAGAGCGTATTTAAATATATGTGGATATTTAAATAATTAGCAATATTTAGATAAATGATGCTTTCCTCAAAGCATCGGAAGGTCGCGACCCGGATGTTTTTATAATAGTTCTGTTCCCCAATAGTTTTATAATGGGAAAACAGAATTAAACATAATATTATGTGTTTACTTACTATTAAGATGTCTATTTATTCCTCAGAACTGCGAATTAAACTTGCATGATACCAATAAAATATTATTGCAAGGGCAAAACAGAAAAACACAGGGAGGACGCAACATTTTCTCTGCAACGTACTTCAGACACAACAACATACAGTAAACATGTATGTAATCATATATCTGTATATTGTTGTTCAAAATATAGCAAATTCAGAAAACTGATACTGGACTAAACAAGTACCCGTAGATTATCTCGTGAGATTTGGCACAAATATCCTTTCTCATATCGCTATTGATATCCAGTAAAATGTTGTTATTATATTGTTTTTGTCTTCCGTCTTGCAGCTGATAATTAATTATAATAATAATCTTTAAAGTACACTTGCTTATTATGTGTCATGTCATGTGGAAATATTCTTTTGATTTATATTATCACTTGAAGGTCGAAACGGTGTGTTTGTGAGTCTAATGAAATAGTCCAATTTACTTTAAAGGTCATTATTGTAATTAGTTCTTGATATTGGATTTTTTGTTGTGTTGTGTTATTTATGTACATTGGTATTCTTGATGACTTCTTTTCTCCAATTTAATAAAGAAGAAAACTGTACCCGACGACTTTTGCGAAAACTGTATTTGGTTGCGCATTACGAAAATAAAACGAGTTGAAATTTGCGGTCGCATTTCTTAAGGATGAGAATAGGATCTAAGATATGTTACATTTTTATATGTTTCTCCAGAGGTCGGAGTAAGAATCGAACTAAATTCGAAAAGAATCTGAGTCTGTTTTACCATAAGTGCCTACAGACACAAAATATTATATTCACTCTAATATCATCCCCGATGTATAATATGTAATAAATAATACATAGCGAAATATAAATTATATATTACATATTATACATCGGGGATGATATCCTCCCAAATGTAATAACAATCTAGACCAATCTCGTGAGTCACAGGAGAATGTAGAATTTAGCGAAGCTTTTCAGGAAGGATTTGTTTTAGTTCTTACCCGCACTGTCTTTATTCTTGTAGATAAGCGGTGACAGTAACAACCGTGTAATGTACAGGATTGTTCCTTGTATTCTGTGATGATTCATTTAGGAAAGAATGATATAGATTTTGCAAATTATATCTCGACCTTGTGAGGGTCACGCTTGTTTTTATTTTTTATGACATTTTCTTCCCAATTACTCCTTTAGATGAAGACAGATTTACTGTTAATAATGGAATTTTACGTATTTCAGTTTTTAACACTATTCTTGCTTCAGATTTAATAAAACGCTTTAGTGTTTGTTATAATTAATTGGAGATTAGTAGTCAGAACTGTTCTAAGGTTTCCAATGCACGGCTGTTAAAAAAATATTTCTTACATATTTATTGAAAGTGATTGATATTTATAAATACAAGTACTACAGTATTTTAAAACATTCTCAATTATTTTAGATTTGGTTTCTGCTGAAGCATTTGTGAAAGTGAAGCAATTTAAATTAATCATTTTCAATTTCGCTACAGTAATTTACCACAAATAAGAACTCCCTTCAGTTTGTTGGAAACTTAAAAGACTTCAGAGGTAGAATTTCAGAATTCTTCTTTTGGTGTTAGTTGTTGTTGGGTGGACAAACTATTTTTGAAGTACATCAAGAACAGAACAACATTAATTATCTGGAAACAGTTTTCCCCAATGTTCTAACATATAGCGAATTAACTTAAACTTACGATATCTTAATACGAAGCTTTAAGTCGTCGAGAAAATCTGCGGCGCGTTGACGCGTGTTTGCGAAAAGAAACATTTTTCTTGTTTCTTCGATTTTTTTCCTTTCATTGTTCACAAACTAGTGGTAAAAGTAAAGTTTAAAATATGATAGTTTTCCATCAGTCTTGTAATTATTATTAAATATTTAAACTTTTTTCCACGCATCATACAAGCATACCAAGTCATACCAAGTCTTGCATCGTGCGAACAGCCGTTCCCGGAACCATTAGCGACCGCGTGCACATTGCTATATACAGGTTCCACAGAAGCATCGCCGCCTGTCGTTGCACACGTCGCTAGTCCCGACTGACGCTGCTGCGCGAGGTGTGTGTTTTCTGCGCATGTGTGTGAGTGCGTGAGCAGACGCGGGTGTCGTTGGTAAAGCAGTCACGCATGTGTTGCACGCTGCGGCGGCGATGGCTGCGGCGACGGCTGCGCTGTCCACATTGCAGTGGCGACGGAATGAAAGCGAGCGCGCATGCGCTGTTCTTTTGTTTGAGGAGACAGGTCGAGTGGACCGCGCAGGTTGAAGGAGAAGAAAGAAACTAACGCAAAAAATGATAATTGCGGTCTCGTGGATCAATGTTCGAATTAAAGAAAATGTGGAGGGGGAAACTTTTGAAGTTTCTGTTTATCATCTTTCAATACTTGAAAATTTCTTGAAAATTTTGTGTATTACGAGGGTATTGAAAAGGAGCTCATAGTTTTTGTACTGTGTACAGTATATAATATATTTATTTTTCTTATAATACAGATTTCTTCATTGCCTCATCAATTACTGATTAATTTTGGCAAAGATTATTGACAACCACGAGACGAATTATTGTTCCCTGATTGGAAATAAACACAAAATGGAAAAGATGGGGAAAAGCCAGAAGGGAAGAAATTCTCTGACTCGCCCCCTCCCCACTCCCCACTCACTTTTAATTCGAACCCTGCAAAAAATAATAATCGCAATTTCTTGGGGTAACGTGAAAGCATAAATATGACTAAAACGCGATATTCACTGAGCTCGGATAAGTGCAATGAGAGAACTTTTTGTACGAACGAAAATTCTTTATAGACGTGATAGACATATCGATGTATTTTACTTATTTGTACGTATGACCATACATTATAAAGAAAACTGAACAAATTGATATATTCATGTCGAGAAATTTTCGTTAATCTGTGTTAAATAATGCATATTTCTTTTAAAAAAATTATTAATCCCTTCCTCACTTCCATTAAATTTTATTTTATTATTATTACACCTGCAGATTTTCTCGCGTTTATTTTGAGATTTTTTTCACATATAATTCCTTTATCGCTTTATATGCACTGAAAACATTATTTATTACGCTAAGAAATTTATAAACGCGAGACATAAATTTTATGAATTTACACATTGGGTAGTTTTTGTACATAAAAATGAATATTAAATATCTTTATAGTATTTAAGACAACTATTATATATTTAAAAAAAATTCAATTATGCCATGTTGTAAAGTTATAATAATAATAATAATAATAATAATAATAATATGTGGAAACGAAGTGAATATAATTTAATATTCATGTAATAATACCACAAATCGTCTGTAATTGTTCGTTGGATAGTTCAAAACATATTAGAAAGCTTTTCTAAAGTATTTTATCGTTGAAACTTTTATTTTTTGTCATCTAGAAAATCGTATCTATTAAATTTTAATATACTATTTGCAAATTTTATGAGGAATCCTATACATGAAATATTAACATAGCACTAATGTTTTCTATTATAATTTAAAATTATACTTGAAACTTGTGTTATTGCAAAAAGTAATCATTAATGTGTCATATATTTTGTTGTAAAATTGATCAAATGAAATTCCTCTCCTGAGTAGGATAGCCGTTCCCTAAGAAAGAGGATTTGCTTCTGATGAACGATTCTTTTCTCTACCACAACCTCCAGCTCTTTGGTTCACGTCACGAATAACAAATGAAGCTCTAGCGTTAACTCTTCCTTGAGTGTGTAAGTACAACGTCGACCGTTAGGGGCGTGTTGATCGTCTCTCACGTCAACACCTCCCCAGTCTCGTTCTCTGAATTCCACAAAAAACCCAGACAACGGGGCACAGTGGGCGCGTAGAGAATATAATCATACAATGGAAATTGAGATGTATTCTGGCTATTTTGTGACGTGTAAAATGAAATGCTTTTTTAAAATTAAATCAGACCTATAATCATCCTTGGTGCAGGTTGATTTCGAATGCCATCACAATATGGTTACAAATTTGGGTAATAAGACTAAATAATTTTTTTAAATACTAAATAAATTATATAAATTTAATAAATAATTATTTATATAAATATAAACGATTTATTATATTAACATTAAATTTAAAATGGTCTATTAGAAATATTCAAAATAACACTACTTTATCCTTTTGAAACATTTTCTTTTCCGAATACTTATTTAAAATAGATGAAGATAAACATTAAAAAAAAGTACCCTCAATCATCTTTGTTCATCGAGCAACATATTTGATTTGTCCATACGAATAAGCTTAGATGCGTATTCCAAAACTTGTTTCTTGAATTCAGTAATCTTACTCTAATCTTTAGCATGTTTACACTCCAATAATGTCTTCACAATAAATTACATTTAATTTTTTTTGCAACAGGGAGAGTGATCTTTTCCTTACTAATTAAAATTTGTAATTAAAATTTGGTTACATTCTCGGTTAACTGTTGTAATGTTTGTTTCATTCAGGTTTCTATTCTAATTGAATTGTTTTAGAAATGACATGACATGAGTGTAAAAATGGCGAGCATCTCAATTATTGGAATCAATGTTACGAAATTTAAACCAACCATTTGCTTTTAAAATTTCATCCTGTTGTATGGTATGCTCTCTCTCTCCACACATACACACACACACATTGTCAGCGTCTCTAGTCTTAAAGCGCAGTTTATTTCTTTTTCTCAGGACAGGATAAAAATCTTTCCGTTGACTACGTCCATGAAAACAATTTCTGAATTAATACATTTCATAATCAAATAATATTAATTCATGAATATTTTAGTACATTATTCGTCTTATAATAGTGATACATTATATTTTTTTTTAAATTGAAAATAAATTCCATCATAATACATTAATACCACTTAAACAATATTATCAATTAAAAATTGCTATATAATGTATTAAAATAGTAATCTTTTAGTATAAAAATTATGTGTTTAAAATATATGCAAGAATATGAAGAAATATATTTCGTGCTAACGCATTATTTTTCGTCCCGTCGCATCGATCATGGGGAAACATTACGAGATTAGTATTTGTAATATAACTTCTGAACCGGACCTAATTGGAGAAAATATTTGTTGAACTTATCCCTGAGGCATTGAATCAGTTGCATTTAGCCAAAAATAATATGACAAAAATACGGGCTCAGCCGGGATTTGAACCCGGGACCTCCTGCACCCAAAGCAGGAATCATACCCCTAGACCACTGAGCCGCGTTGGAGGGAGACAGGTTATAATAGGTTTTCAAAGAAGTAAAGGTAATAATTATTGATCGCTGATGGTATGTAAATAGGTTTGTTTATATACTTCACGGTGTGTTGTAAATAATGCAAAACACTATTTAACACAACAAATTCAACGGATTCGATCACAATTTAAAAAATTTCATGCTTGTTTCATTCAAACAGTTGTTGCAAAGCTATGTCACAAATTGAATTGATTTACCAGAAGCCACAAGATACCGTCCTAGCGTTTTCTGACCGGCGAATACCCCGAAACGCAGAAAATACACGATTGGAAAGAAGGATAATAAATTGCATTGTCTCGTCTCAAGTTCAAGATGATAGCAACTTCCATGGATCAATGTCGTTATAAATGTTACCTCAGTACAGTCATGTTTAATCATAGCATATTAGTTTACTAGTAAATTAGTTAATTGTTTATTGTTCTCCACTTGGTCATATGCAGTTTGTAAATGATTTAAAATATTTATCAGCATTGAGAGTTGCTTCGAATAATTTCAAAAATTAAATATTTCATACAATTTACGTACGAAATTTATATAAATATATATTATTCATTTCTATAAATATATTTTTTTATTTTGATGCCGAAAATTATTTTTCATTATATTAGATAATGAATTAAATTGGATCTCAATATAATTAAATAATTGTAACATTCTTATAACATTCGAGATAATGTAACATTCTTAACATTTTAAACATCAAGTTGTATCAAATACATTTTTCTAAGAAAAGAATTTGGCGATGAAGTATTTTAATCCCGGGCATTGTAGCTCACCATTCATTTTATTGATTTTACTTATATTACTTACGTACTATGACTTATTTTAGGAACAAAAAAATGAAAAATCAATGATTCTATACAAAGTGACGAGATATTTTACTGCCAACTGTATGATAATAAGTAACGAAAGTTTTGAGAAATTAAAATCAGGGCAATAACGATTTGTTTAAAACTAACTTATTAGAGAACGTAGATTATATTTCGTCAAACATAATTTTGTTACAAAACTTATCCTAAACGTTCCTGTAATGTTCTCGTATAAAATCATGGTAATGGCGAATTTCCTGCACACTTTTTATTTTAACATTTTTGTTGAGTGTATTTCTGGACATAATAGCAAATATTACAATGAATAATTAATTTGTACAGCTCCAGTAATAACATTTTATTTTAATTATTTCGGAAGAATAAACTCATTACATTAAACGCTTTATATTCATATTAAAATATAATTTTAAAATACAGTTCTTACGTAACTTACTATGCGTACATAATAGCTAGTAAATATTCCCAACTTTTTTTTGGTTAGATAACAGTTGATCAGACCAGACCTGTTACTCGCGTGGAAGAAGCAAATGAACCACTACAAGTGGTATCGTACCACTGATTAAGACCGGGGCGAATTTAGGAAGAGTGAAAAAAAAACAATAAATTTTATTTTAATTTAGTAAAAATTAAAAAAAATAAAAAATTAATTTCTGAAACATTTTTATTGCTTGTCTTGTATTGGTTTTATTTAGCTCATAAAGAAAGAAAGAAATCCTGGATCTGTCCCTGGATTGAAGGATCGCGTTTGGAATTTCTTGATTCGGAATATTGCGGAATTTCTGCTCCGAATGGTAGACTAGCCTCTCCTCGAAGAAAAAGATGCAGAACGAGCCGGAGGTTCCGCTTGGAGTAACATTGGCCCCACTCATTCTTTTTTGAACGTTAATTATAATGATCGAGATGCCAATTTACGAGCACTATGCTAAACTTGCTTTATGGCTGAGAACAAGCTCACTGACTACCGTT
The DNA here is from genome assembly GCA_002313205.1 of Laupala kohalensis. Taxonomy (NCBI): domain Eukaryota; kingdom Metazoa; phylum Arthropoda; class Insecta; order Orthoptera; family Trigonidiidae; genus Laupala; species Laupala kohalensis. Next base: position 89,776 of record NNCF01127582.1, on the reverse strand, counting down.
CATTTTGCTAATTTCGATCATCTTCTCTGTTTGCAGATGAATATCATGGTTCATTATGAAACAGATGGAAATCTTTTGGAATATCGTATTTTGCAGATGCAAATCATTTGGAATACAACCATTGTGTTCAGAGGTGGATTTAAAAGTTTGGCGCCCCTACGCTGTTATGCATATTGTATCCTTTGAGAGCGGATTGTATAATAATAATAAATTTATTGTCAAAAAACAGTACAAACTGCGAATGACCACGTGGAGGAAAAAAAACTAATTTACTCTGCGGAAGCAAGCAAGGGACCATCCCATCAATTCCGATCAAGGACCCTAAGNGATCAAGGGCCCTAAGGCAGAGGCGGATTCAAAAATTTCAGCAAAAATTCCTAATAAGATAAAAAGTTAGCTCGAGTCATAATACTAATAGAATGTCAATATGTTTGTAATATAACTCAAAAATTTATATGTACAAATTATTATCGAACTACAGATTATTCTGAGTATAGTGTTTAAAAATCATAAGAATTGAAATAACACTAAATTCACAATTTATTATTACAATAAACATGCCCCTAGACAAAGCCTAAAGAACCTGTATAAGAAATCCGCCTCTACCCGAAGGAAAAACGGAGAAAAACCCGGGTCAGGATGGGGCTACAGAATTAATGTACACAACCGTGCCAAAGTTGAGTACACATAAAACTAAATTAATATGAGCCATACGGCAACACAATCATGCAAGAAAATAGTTTTTGAAATTGTTATAAGTTATTTAAAAAGTACTACAGCAATGGCGTGATAAAGTACAAGACGGATTTAACTTTTATTGAAATCAATAAATTCTTTTACAGTGTAGAAGCACTGGTGCAGGAGGTAGTTTTTAACCGCGGATTTGAAGAGATTCAATTTCATAATATCTTTTATATTCTTGGGCAGGGAATTATATAGAACGATTCCCGATTATTATTTAAATAATATATAAACAAAGTAATAATTATATTTTTGTTTATTATTCTTATTTATTATAAGGTACTAAGTATTATAGTACGTTGGCGAGCCCTAAAACCCCAAGAACAAAGTATAAACAATATAACTATCAAAAAACAAAAAATAAACCGCCCTAAAACACTTATAACTTAGTTAACTTTTATAATTCGTAGGGAATCTTTCCTGATCCAACAAAAATCTTGAAAATCATATTTTAGAGAAAAGGAAAGAAAGCAACACATATTAGAAACAACATTTTTTTCCAAATATTATAATTTTTCCGTCTTTCTTTTGACGCCTCAACATCCTGTGCCCCTAGGCAATTGCCTATATTGCCTATGTCTGAATCCTCTTGTGTGTTGCTCTCCATTTAATTAAGGATGTGGAGGATGTAACTACTACTGATTGTATTCTGACTCGTGTATTGCTTCAATATTAACATAACTTTGATGATGTATTATATGTGAAACACTTGTTCATATATATTTAAAGAAATAGATTATTGTTTTTTTTCTGTTGTTAAATGAGTTTGAGGCTAACGTTGGTATTCACTGTTGAGTGAGAGAAACTATGTCGCTGCTGTCTCATAATTGTCATTTAAATTTATTTACTAGTTTCATCTTCTAAAGTAATGTTTTAAATACATTTTTATTAGGTTTCATTGGCTTGATCACAGTGTCTGGGGAAGGGAATTACCCTCGCAATTGTAGTCCTCAACTTACAATTATGAGTTACAAATTATCTTAACCACTTACTGTGAACTAGTTCCCAACATAAATTAAATTTGACACGTTTATACATTTTTCAAATTGCGAACTCTTGGATCTTTTACGAGGTTCTTATTTATGAAAGGTATTATTTCAAGTTAATGAATACAATGCTATTTCTTTTAGTTTCCCGGTTTGTAGGCACTGAAGTAAATTTAATTTAATTTTAACGTTAATTTAGGCACTGAAGTAATAAAAGATGTCCATCTTGTGAAAGGAAAAAAGTTTAAATAAACGTTTTGTAAGTAATTCTAGGACAAAAAATGAAGTCACAAAAATGTTCAGTGAAAATTTTTTGAAAACGTTTGCCATATTCTAACCAAACGATGCAATTGTTCATTTATTAGATCCATTAAGTCAATGTAATAAGTCATTCGTATACTAAAATGCAGCCATAATAGGTTTTTATCTCATGAAAATAAGTCCCTTCTTCATTGGACCATTTGTATGTTGTCCGTAATATAGTAGGACACTTACGAGGAACATACGAGCACCCTCATAAAATAGACCACTTTCTCAACGAATAGCTTACTGTTGCAGCTTAATCTCCCATCTGTTCTCAATAGACTCCGAAAGAGGAGTTGCCATAAAGGATTAGAGACCCAAGAGGGCAGCAATCTCATTTGTCGCAATCGATTTGTCGTTAGGGTTTTCTTTGAGGAGAGATTACTCTCAACTCTGAATGGTCGTTGACTACAGGGAAGAGGCTTTTGTGGACTTCTGCGATTAGACTTGACGCGAGGAGTTATACCTTTCTTAAATTTTCCTTCGGAAGGAATTGTATTTCGCAGAGACATTCTTCTTCACAGTCACATACACTAGCGCTGTCCAACCAAAGGGGGATGTACGGGGCTAGTGGACACCGTTTTTCAACACCGCTTCGTGACGCCACACAGTGGTGTATATTGAGGCGAAACCTGACCAAAAGAATTTTATCCCTTGAATTTGATGGACTGTGGTGAATTATCGTTTATAACTATATAAACAAATGTCATGTTAAGTTAAATGTATCTTAGAGAGGTTATCTATCAAATCTATATAAACAATTAAAAGAAATCTCTATTTAAATTTTCTTAACGTGAATAATGGACATATCATTTGTTCATGTACTTCAAAATGATGTTTCGCCTCGATATATTCCACTGTGCGGAGACACGGTATGTTGAAAAGCGGCATTCGCTAGTCCCGTGCACGTGCCCCTTTACCTTACCCCGCGGGTTATTTTCTAAATATTTTCCATTCATGGGATCGGCATAGGATGGGGTTTGGCATAATGTTACCCGATAAATGGGTCACATTTATTTATTTGTAACGCGATATTTTCATTCTCATCAACAAACTTATATTATTTCAAGCTGGAAAAATTAAATTGTGTGTTTATTTATTTTTTAAGACCAGTTTTAATATTTACAGTATAGCATCGAGTATCCGAATACCGATCAACCGAAACATCGGTCAACCGAAAGCGTTAGAGTCGAGATTCACGACGACCGATCTGAGAAAGGACCATCCAGTGGGGAAGCTTTTCACTGCCTTGAGATGGCTACGAAGTTGTTAGAACAAGGAGAAGAATGTCATGCGAAAGACCATTCAATTACTGTTCTTAAAACGTGTGCGAGATTTAGCGGCAAAAAAAGAAAAAGAAACGAGTCTCAGCTCTCAATTTAATGTTCTGCCACTGTATGCAAGGTATAAATTTGAAAGACGTGTGATACAAAATATAAATATATTATATAATAACAATATAAATATAATATAAATATATTTTGTGTTCTTTGTTTCATATTGCTCCTGTGATACGGACAATTTTTTTCGTTAATGGTCTGTTTTCCGAAAAATCTGGCATCCGAAACATCCCAATCTCCAATTGTTTCGAATAATCGATGCGATCGTAGTATTATAATGAAATATTTTCATATTGCAGTTTATGACGGGGTAATTCAGAACTCAATTTTCTATTTTCTCTCACTGGACATGCAGCGTTAATTCGGTCAGCATAGATTAGTACACAAAGTTGTGACCCCCTGATGTTTGATGAACTATTGATGTAAAATGTGCCACAACTCACGTGCCGTTAAGAGTTTCTCGGGTCCTATACGCCCCGCGGGCTTCCAGTTGGACAGCGCTGACATGCACTATTTTAATCTCCCATTCATTCTCACGCATCAAATGAGCCGCGAGGGAACCAAGCAAGGCACATCGAACAATGCACCATGGCATTATGCCAAAAGTCTCTCGAGGAGAATGGGCTTGTGACTGTTCCACTCCTACTATCGTAGTTCATTTTATTTTTTACTTTGTAAATGCTGATTCTTATATTTACTTTAATGTATGTCGCCTTTATCCGATTATTTTGATTATATTATTCCAAAAATAACGTGATTGAAAATTTCTTGAATCAATGAATTTATTTTACAAAAAAATAAACGCCACTATGGTACAATATTGACACGTCGGTGCGTGGAGCGGGCAAAGTCCTTTGAATGTAGGTCAGTCGTCCAAATGTAGGCCAAGCGTTCCTTGACGAGATTCGAAGCGACGTTGCCTCAAACGCAGACTAGGAAGGCAAAGAACTCATTTTTCATCGTCCATTTCGTCGCTGAGGGATAACCAGCCGGTTTGCTTCTTATATGTATGTGTTCTCTTGTATATTACGCCCGCCTCCCTGTGAACGGGCGCTTCAAACAAATAGATGCAGTAAAGAGGCGTAAAAACCAAGGAGTGAATTACGAAAGAAAGAATAGACAAAATATTTACAAAGTGACAATGTTAAAGAATTGGATAAGACGCTTTTTATGTACAATTATAATTTATTAACCACAAAATTACAAACAACAATACAATTGTGGATTTACATTCCAGTAGGCGTAAACAAAGTTACCTGTGCGCAGGACTGGTACGTACTATTTACTTATACTAAAAAAAATTCTTGCTATATAACTAACTATAGCTCGTAATATTAACATATAGATAATTATCAGAAAAGTACATGATTAATTTATATAATAAAAGGGCAAATATAGAATATTTGTACTTTTAGACATTTTGTATTACCAATTTCTTAAATTTATTTTTGTACACCGTTTTGTGATATATAAATTTTTAGATGATTTGGTAATGTATTTAAAAGTTTGATAGCATTGATATTATGTTGCTTACAGTTTTTAATATTTTTGGTATCTGGATTTTTTCCTGGTTCTACTTCTTGAATTTACATTGCTCTAACTAAGGCTACTATATTTTAACTCTCAAATTCCGAGTTCCTACCGAGTAGTGTTTGGAACGTCAACAGTCAGGTGAAAATTGCGACGAACCGGGACTCGAACGGTTGATGTTGCAAACACTCCTCCACGTCTTGGAAGGTACTCGGAAATTGAGAGTTAAAATATGCATCCGACGCGTACGTATGCGAAAACCGGGCTTAAGAGCTACCAGCATTGGAGCCACCTGTGGTCACTTATCCCCTGAAGGGGGATGTGAACCAGGTGTACCGGATCAGGGTAAGTGGAAGTTACGTACGGTCTTGGGGAGTCGAGGCGGGTGGTGCAGTGGATAGCACACTTGCGGCCAGAGTAGGTGTTTCCGGGTTCGAGTCCCAGTCCGTCGCAATTTTCACCTGACTGTTGACGTTGCTAAGGTTACTATAGTTTAAAAAAAAGGATTCGTAAGCAAATAGTTGTCTTATACTTAGATGAATCTTTCTTGTAAAATTTGTTTTTATTTATAATTTTCAACTATATATTTTGTGTTTGTCAAGAGTATTGATACATTTCTATATGCACCAGCCCATGCTATTATTCCACATTCAAATGAATATAATGAAATAAAATTAATCAATCAATTAATCAATCCTCTTGGAGATTACCTTCGATGTGGTATTTACCTACTGGTTATTATTTATTTATGGAATTATATTTCCTGGAAAAGACTTGATAGTCAAATATTCTAACATTTTATAAAATATTAAACTGCACGGTAGAAACGGGTTTGGGAAGGAGTCTATACTAGTTCAGATTTACATCAACGACAGACACAAGGACACCTATACTTAGGTGACAATGATCAAACCTAATTTTACGATCACTTAAACATTTTTATATACGAGTCCTCTCGATTTCGTTTCTTCCTCCTTTCTATGAATTTTTTCGCGTTTTATTTAAGTAATCACAAGATATTGCAATTCAAATTGAAACAAATAGTTCGCAACTATGTTTCAAAAAAATGTTAAAAAATAGTTCATTATTTAAATGTAAGATAATTTCCTGGTCTTGGTCCGAATTATTATCTTTTTAATGATGCCTCATTTTTTTACTATAGATATATTATGACCGGAGAGAAAGGGATGATTACAGTTTTTTCAGAAATAAGTTTTGACCACTATTCAAAACTTTGCCGATAAAAATTAAAATTAACTCAAGTCGGTGTATTCCTGGTTGTCCACTGAGAAGAAAGATATAGGAGTAATCGGTTTGCAAAAACAGCTGTATTTCTTCGTGGAATACCGGAGATGTAACTAACGCTTTTTTCTTGCGTGCATAATGCAAATGATATTGGATTTACCGAATTCGTTCAAAAAATATGAAAAATTATATTCAATTGTCTAATGTGTGACTTGAACAACAAGAAAGGATAAAACGGAGAAAAAATTAAATAAAGGGTATTGGTAGCTCAACTGAACAGAATGCCTTGTGGAAGTCATTCTAGAATGAGAAGGCACGGTCTTATTGTGATGGCTGTGCACAAAAGACGAGAAATGTGATTGAGCGTGTTTTTCAGTCTTCATGAATGGTCTTGAACCGACACAACCAGATCCGGTTTGGAAAGGGGGCAATTTATAAAGCAGCTGTAATGGATGATAACGCAGACAATACATAATTTATAATTTTTCGTTCTTTCTATTTACCTTTCTTATAAAAAAATATTGAATAGTTTGCCAGGAAGAAATATTTTTTGGGGATGGGAATTTCGGCGGGTGATTGGGAGGAGGTTCAGGCCCTTGAACTCGAAATGCGTCCCTGTTCGTGAATCTACCAAGTCATGACCACCTTGTTCAAACTACCATCATATCGATACTCTCCTAGCACCTTCGAGAAACGGTAAATGAAGCATGAAGAATAATAGGTTGGAGTGATGGAGGGATATCATTTGGCTCGAGGTGCCCAATCGCACCATCTACGACCTCACATTCATTCCATTCGCGGTAATGGAATTCTTAACTCGTGCGATGGTGGCGGTGCATCGCGGCCATTCCTGAACTCCCTTTGTCCGCGGAGATGGCTATCTGGTTCTCATGAGAGGTGTGTTCAACTCTCTGATCAGTCATGAAAGAAAATTGCATTGGTGTCTCAAGTCGTCTGAAGTGGATCGGAAAGTAGTTCATGTATGTCGTCTCTCGTGAATGCGAGGGATTCAACGTTTCTTTCATCTATCACGAGGTGGAGGTCCGAACATTTGCACGTGTGTAAGCAGAGATTATAGTAGAGAGATTAGCATCGTAATAAAGCCAGACCTTTGGGATTGTTTCGTGTGCACCATCTAATCGTAACATCTTAATATTTTAAATTTAAGGTTACAATGTAAAAACTTGTTGATTCATAGAATGATATATTAAGTGAATAGTTTCAAAATGGAACTGTCTTAATGAATATCGCTTATGTTAAAAAAGTGTGCCATTTTCCAAAACTATAGTCATTAGGTGCTACTTAACATACTGATAAATACTGCAGTACTCTGAAATATATCCTGCAATTTTTATTGAATGTTTAAAATATTTTGAAGTACTGCAACCGAAATGCTTTTTTTCTCTTACTCAATGAATCCCGAGGATGTTCCTGAAGAGCTTGAGTTGGATCTAATTCCAAACCAAGTATCAAGATGAAAGATAATTTGTTTTGTAAAGCCCTGAATCATGTAAAGTATCCTCGATTTCGTAAGTTTGAAGTCCATATGAATTGTATGTTTGGAAGTATGTACAAGTGTGAGCAGTTTTTATCCCTTACAGCACGCAAAGCCGAAACTACGAACCAGTTATCAAATAGCAACAAGAAGACAGTGCTTCGACTAATATTACGTCAAACATAACGAGATTTATGGCTCAACGTTATTCAAGCAATGTATCAAAGGATTGAGACTAAGTTCTAAAACNAGAAGACAGTGCTTCGACTAATATTACGTCAAACATAACGAGATTTATGGCTCAACGTTATTCAAGCAATGTATCAAAGGATTGAGACGTGAAGTTCTAAAACATATTTTTTAATTTATTTGAGACCTCTTTTGGCTTTCCACTCGCAAAAGTATTTAAATATTATTTGTTATTACGAACTGGTGTTTAAAAAAGGTTGTTCTCCACTGTATTGTTCCTAGTTACAGGAATAGTTGATCTAGCTAGATAAAAGCACTCTTCTTGCAAAAAAATAACTGGTTCATAGATATAAAAGTAATAGTATTTCATAATTCATTATATTACCAGTAATACCACAGGAATAAAACAAACAAACTTCTCTCAAATATTGCAGTTTTCGATATTATTCACGGGAGTTGATTTAGTTATTACACGAGACCCCCTGTCCGGCAGCGGCTGTTGTAGCCACTCGGTAGCCTCTGCACTGTTGCAATAATCTTCGCACAGCACCTCGTAATCGAAACCTAATTTGCCTCTTGAGTTGTTCTTTGTGGCGCAAGAGTCGACCTCTCGCCCGCCCGCCTATCGATAGTCGGTGGTTGCTGTGTCATTGTGTCTTTGTGAACTGACAGCCGCCTTCGGAATGAGGCTTCGCTTTTACGTAAGATATTGGCTTTAAATGGAGCCGGTTTACTCCGTATAGGAAGGTTTAAAAGGACCTGTCATTTTAGTGTTTTGTACTCTCAGAATGGTGATTTCATTGACCTTCTCCCAAAATTGTTTCCATTTAAAAAAACTGAAACGGCATTACCACCAACTTTCTTAAATTCTCATGTGCATCATGTAGCATAGAAGATCGAAACGGAAAAATATTTTATAACTACTATATGTTGAGTTTTAAGCAATGATGATTCTTTGAAAAACTAAATGAATTTTTGGAAGAACATAAAAATGTACATTTGATTAGAATTTGCTACTTCTAGAATATATTGTAAATAATTCTGAAATATTGAAGTTTTTTTACCTCTTAGATGAACAGCTTCTTTTAGCTATTATACTAGCCTCTATATTGGAATAATCTGTGAAATAACAACTATCTTATTGCAAAATTTGTATTATTATAGACAATCAAAACACATCACATTATTTACTCCAACGTTTCAACACTGATCAGTGTCTTTAACAGGGCATCTACAAGTTGGTTAAAATACAGTATTAATATTATACATTAATTATTTTTTTCTCAAGATACAAAAGAAGAGTTCAAGCACCTAACAAGCACAAATTACATTATCTGGTATCATACAATTTCATATTACTTACCTTAAATTAGTTACACACCTCAATTAA
>NNCF01127582.1:54529-80390 GCA_002313205.1 Laupala kohalensis | reverse complement strand
GTGTTGAAACGTTGGAGTAAATAAAGATTTGTGTAATATGTGAACTAGTTTTGATTGTCTATAATATTTAGCAACCACATACCCTGTTTATATTATTAATATCAAGACCATCAGTAAATAGAATAATATTATCTAAGTTATTAGAAGTCATGTATGGTAAATCATATATAGACTTAATTCTTAAGTCAGGACGTATTTTCGTTTTCAGAGGCCTGTAAAACTTAGATTCTTCTTAATCTCGTGATTTAAAAGATCCAAAATTTTCCTTCGTGGGAGAATAGAGAAAGGATTTTTTCCTATAGAAAACGTACAATAACTTTTCTTGTGAGACATAACTATGAATCATGCTTTGGAAATCTCTGTACCCATGATCTTCAAACAAAGGAAAGCAGTTCATTCATTCATTAGAGTTCGTCTATGGTATTAACTAGTCTAATTTCACAAATGTCCGATTTCCAAGATAATGTAGTTTCGAAAGCAGTCTTATCACAGCATTCTTCTCCAGTATCGATTTCACACGATACAGTATTAATCAAAATGCATTGATATAACAGATCATCCACATCATTCACTCGTAATTTTTCCAATATCGAGCTCAATTAAATAGCTGATGGTTTTATCAGTTTCTCTTGTTGTGTTTAGACTGTTTAAGACGTAAATAGTTCATAGAAGACGCAAACATTTTTCTTTATTTTGTTTCGAGAGGCTTTGATTTCATTCTCGTATTCGCCATACTGGAATAACACATGGTTGTGCCCTTGCGCATCGAGGTGGAGGGGACGTTGGCCAGCCAAAGAAACGCAAGACATTTTGTGAGACGAAAGTTAAATGTTCTGTACAGATTTATATAATATAGTTGACCGTGTTGTAGGTGTAGAACCGTATCCCGCTCCGAAAAAGTCTTGAATATGATTGACTTGCACTGCGCGTGCTCGGGACGGGCACACCTATCATACTCCACTATGCGTATTGGCAGCAGAAACTATTAAAAGTTGTCTATTCTTTGGAATACCTAATAAACGCATTTTCTAATATTAAATACCAAATCGATCTTACTCAAGGTAGAAATGAGACTATCGTAAATCCCCTTTTTACTGTCCAATTACAACCAATCACTATATCTAAGTAAAGTGTTTTAATAGGTCGAAAAAAATGTTTCGAGATCTCATCGGATCTTTACGAATTGGTTCCAGGAGAATCTCTTCTCACATTTTGTCGATGATATCCAATGTCGTATGTGTGTATGTAAAGAATTTTGTTCCCCGATAACTCGTCGAACAAATTGATGCATCGAAACCAAACTTCAGTTTAGACGTTTTTTAAGTTTTTTAAATTTTGTTTTGTGTGACGTAGGGTATTTAATGTCATGAGTTTTTTGTTATGAATTGTAATTGAAAGTTAAGTGGGGTTCACTCCAGATTTTTTCATTCAAAAATACGTAAATTTCATTCATTCTTTAGAGCCGTTCTGAAGTAAAACATCAAGAAATGTACATGCATAGATACATATGTAGAGGATTTAGTTTCGTTGGATTTCTCATTTACTGTCTATTGCTCCACAACGTTTACGACGGCTTTCCGGTCTATTCGGTTGAGTTTGAACGGGTCTTCGTACACATGAATCGTCGTGATGGCTCCATCTACTTCATATGCTGCTCCGCGAAATCCCGAGAAACCTGACCTTCGCGAAATGGAAGGAGTTTTTTTTTCAGTATGTTGTGGTGGGTTGTAATTCCATTTATGGTATCTCAATGTCTGAACTGTTATCATCAGTTACAAAAGATTATAGATCTTTTACTTATTTCTTAATTTGAAAAAAATGCTTTCAAATTTTTTCTAATTTGCATGCATGTTTAAATGTATGGATGAGTGTGGATCACTCCAGATGCGTGCTAAATTAGTAATTTCGATCGTTGTTTATATTTTTTTCTGTACATGAGTTACGAAGATAATGTCTGCACTACATTCTTTATGTATGACTAAAAAGTTGGATCCTTGATATTAAAGTAAAATGTTTGCATTAGGCGTTTAAACTCTATTGACTGATACTGCGTGAAATTATTTGTAGCTAATTGAGTGGTTCGTGACTCCTTCTTTTAAATAAAAGTATTCGAGAATTGTCTAATATATTATTTGGCAGTTGTTATTCATCTTGTCACAATACGGAAATTATTGCTTATTATATCGAAAATACTTTTTCGCTTATTATTTTTGCTTCTAATATTTGGAATTACTTTAGAGACCGATAACAAGGAATTCGGAATTAATTGAATTGTCTAAGCCCAAGAAGAAATAAAACAAGATATGAGTCTACAATTTTGTAAAAAGTCAATTCATTCTGAAGATGTTTCGAAATATCAGAAGAAAAAATATTCCAGTGTCGTGTTATAGATCTTAACGAGTTGTTGTTGAATCTCGCCACTCAGTTTTATGAAGAATTCTTCGATGTAATCTTGCCCTTGAGTCAGAAAAGCTTAGCTTTTGTTTCCTCATGGGAAGATCCTGAACGTGCCCTTGGCAAAGAATGTTCTTCCACCATTTGAATAGCAACGATTGCCAGGTTTTCTTCTTTTCTTGGAAAATTTTTCGATAAATCAATATCGAAAATATATATTATCCCAATAAACTCACCAATAACTGTTCTAACAATCAGCGAGTATTGGGAGATATGAAACATAAGAAGTCTTTAATGTGTGCTATACTCAAAGGCAAATTTTTCTACGTAAAAAAAGTAAAAATTAATTGCTTAAAACAGTTTTCCTTTTTTTAATTTTTGAAACTGCAACTTATAAATCCTACAGCACACCAATTAAAATTATTTCATGAATAATACCAAAATGCTTCGTATGTTTGAGCACGGGGTAAAAACTACATTGAGCAAAAGAAACGAATATTCTATTCTGGTGATGTAACAAATAATTTATTTCAATGAAAAATAACGCAATGACCTTATTTGCATCAATATTCACGTATAATATGAAGTTCGGAAGTAAAAATCCTCCTGGAATAATAATACTGTTCTGTGGTGCAGCAATCAATAATTAACTTTTGTATGAAACAGCACATTCATTGTATGGCTTAGCATTTAAAAACTTTAGATTTTATGCCCCTTTCATTGATAATACTATAACATCATTTATGATATGTGGGTATTCTTATATTTTCTTTTTCAATATGGCTTATGAAATGATAAATTTATATCATTATTATTATTATTATTATTACTGTTTTTAAGAGAAATATTTGTAATTTCTAAAAGAATTCTCACATTCTAATAGATGGCTGATGGTAATGTACTGACAATCTGTCAGGTACCTGACACAACTCCAGTTGTTAATATTATTATTGTTATAAATCATTCCTCACTTTTATTTTCTGTTCCAGGACGACAATACAGCTATACAGAGAAACAACGCTATGATGGGTGGTTCAACAACTTGGCTCATCCAGACTGGGGATCTGTCGGTAAGTGAAAATAGATCTGTTTATAGGAACTGTTTAATTTTCATTTCCATTCACAACAAATTTACTTCCTGATAAGAAAATGCAGATTTATTCCCCTCGCACATACCCTGTAGATTCTCAACTTTTATGATATTTTGAGCGTAATTAATTTCTTTGAGCATCCTCTTTAGCGTTTGTATTACTGCGTTCAATTACTTTAAAAATGCTTCTCCGTTATTAGTGCTAAGAATTAAATTAGACAAAACACAACTTTTCAGTTCTGAGGAAGACGATTATCTTGTCTCAGAACGAGTGTATTTCTTAGTTGACATGTGATAAAATACTAAAAAACATGTATTTTCGCATTGTGTCGAGTCATTTGTGGAAAGACATTGTATTTATCTTCTTGCGTTGTCACTTGTGACATTACCGTTCTGCAAAGTCTCAATTAGAAGTAATTGTCAATCCGGTGACACGTAAGACACGCCTATGGTCTGGTATTTGTCACAAAGGAGATCGTTAATGTCCATCTTGTGTCTGCTGGTCAGAGGAATTCTAGGCAATTACAGCTCTCCGTGTCTTCGCGCCTGTGTTAGTCTGTTTTATCCTCGTATGTAGAACATCTCGGATCGCGTCTTTGTCGTTCATTGTTTATTTTCTACGTGGAGAAGGTATTAGCATTTGTCTGTTTCTCGACCGCAATGTTATAATTAATTTTTCTTTTGTTTCTCTTAGGTCCTTTTTTTACTTAGGCAATATTTATATTTAACTTTCCTTCGATCAGCCAATGGCCGTACAGAAGGTTGTAGAATGTAATAAATAATATAACAAAATATATTATGGGGAAACCATCGGCACCATCCTACATATTTTCTTTTGAAAAGAAAATGCAAATTAATTACTATACTATTTTAAGACGTGTGTGTGAATAAGTATTTTCGAAACCATAAATATGTTTCTGATCGGATTCTGAGGTTGAGAGGAGGATCAATGCCTACAGTAGACAGGACCGGGTACTGAGGACAAATTAGAGAAGCTAGTGTCACTTGACGTGTATTTTGTTCCAACGAATTTGTAATCCCAACTCTGGTATCGTAGCCTTCCCTACGTTGGAAAGATATGTTTCTTTATTTATTTAGTGGAACGCACACACTAGGACACTAACTGAAGGATTAAAGTTCACGATATTTTTAAGCATAGACTCAAGATTATAAATTGTTCCTGAAACGTTTATTCATCTTAAGTTTTTAGAAATAATTTTCAATAATTAATGTGTTGGACTTTTGAAATTAGTCCAAAAGAAAGAAATTGAGGAAGAAAACTTATTTTTTCGGAGTTAGGACTAGCAGAGTGAAACTGATAACTCATACTGAACAAGTGGTCAACGTGGTGAAAATGTTTGAAAAAGCTACGTTCATCATTTTGCTTTTCCGATTTTTTGAGCATTTATCTCGAAAGATTATCGTGTTATTACTCATTTTAAAGTATAAAATGAATAGAAGCTTTTTGGTCATTTTGTATGACTTCTTCGACTTAAACTTAGATGGTGACTAAGGTCGTAGTTCCCTTGTTCTATTGTACATTTAGAACGCACCACTCGGAAAATGTTGCTTTATACATTTTTCTACATTTTTGACTGATTTGACGTCTTGTTATTTAGACATCACTTTCTTTTTAATCCGACATATAATAACTATCCGTGAAAGCAGCTGTTTTGTATATAAAGATTTTTCTGAACGATTTTTCTCATTTTTAGTCTTTTTTTTTTGCTGACAGCACACAAATTATATACTTTTTGGTATGGAGTCTCAGATAGAACAAACAACGTTACGGCCATCCTGCTGGGGTTGTCTTCAGGGAGAGTCGAACAGGTCTAAGTTGCTGTCAGAGTACTGACATTGCCCTGAAGCAGACCACAGCAGGATAGCCGTAACGTTGGTTCCATCTACTGAGACACGATTTATCCCGGAAAAACAAGTATATATTGATAACAGTCGTGAAAGCCTTCGTTTACAACACACAATTTTTTTCACTAAAGCACTGATTGCATATTATCCCTTTTTCAAAATGTGAGGTTTATGAAGGACTCTGTCAGAAAATCTGCCTTTTTTCTGTGAGTAATTAATGTGCATTTACTTCGTGTTAGTATGGAAATTCGTGAGTAATTAAACGTCCCCAATATCGCACGAGTTTCTTCATTTTGTATCTTCATTACAACTTCATCAGTACGCTGTTAGCTTTCTAGTAGCTGCCGAAGCTAATGGAATGTTTATGACCTTGCTATAACAGAAATCAACAGATGCAATTATCTGTTTGACACAATCACCGTAGGATATCTTAATATAAGTAAATTTTAGAAATTCCTTTTTGTCAATTTTGTAGTGTTAATTTGCGTATATATTGTCTGAAAATTCAAGTCGTATTTCAGGTAATTACTTCAAAATCTAATTGATCAGGAGTACAAAATAAAAGGAGAAAATAATGAAGAAGTTGCCATTATTTAAAGGGTTATCAAAATTAATCCAAAAGGGAGTTACATAGATGGTTCACATACGAAATACTAATAAGGGGAAAAAAACAGAAAGACCCTCACTCTCTCTCTCACACACACACTTTCCCTTCGCCAAACATGCTATGAGACTTCTTACTTCGCATCTTTTTCGACAGATTAACTCGATCAGTAGATATACAAAATGAAAATATACGCTACATGAAGATGTGAGTATATAAGCAAAATTTGGATAATTTCCATTCAGAAACAAAAACAGAAAGGCAAAGAATAAAGACCATAATATTTCTCGCAAATTTTTTTTTTTTTTGTGGTGGTGGGGGTTGATGTATTTTTCTATCAACTACGTAATTTGAAGTACACTTTTCTTCGTAGTAATAGGTCTTACTTAAAATAAAAGACCTAGGTTGTTATACTTCTTAACATTATTGAAGTATCATTATTCATAATGCACTATTTATATTGCTGGTTTTTTTCACCGGTTTAATGAGTGAGTATTCTGGGTTTTTTTATTTTGTTTTTGTAAATTAAATACGTGTGAAAATGATTTTTAGATACTTGTGTGTGAATTATTTAAATATTGAAACAAATACTTTTTTGTGTAACTGCTCAGAAATTTTCGTCGCTGTAATAGAAAGTTATTTAATAACTAATTTCCTCTGAACTGTGATTCCTACTCTTGGAAAAATTTCTGGTCGTTACTTTCCAAATTTCCCTTAATTAATGGTTCAGTGGAATTGTACATTCATAATTATTTCTACTGTCCAACTGTGCGTAAAAAGAGGTCGAGACCCGATGATTGTAAAAGAAGAAATTCCGCCCAGTGTTCTTGACCTGGAGATTCTGACCATAGGTCCATCCGAGGCCAGACTCTGACTTGAACCATGCGATTATATACTTTGCTGACTTGAGAAAATGATTCTGATGACAGTCTTGAGGATCAAGGAATTCTCTAAGTGGGTTACAGGTGAGTTTGGAAAACTATATAGACTTTTATGAGGTTTAAGTTTAGAAATAGTACATGAAATCACTGTTGAAATGTTTCGGTGGTACCACTTAGGAATTAATATTAGTTGGGATTTGTCTGTTCCAGCTATAGGTTATTTCATTGAATTTGCAAACCGGTTCGTTAAATTAAAAGAACTGGTTTTTAAACTTTGGACATTCTAAATATATATTCTAAACTGGCATGTGACATACTTTCTCGCGTATGTATTTGAATTCGTACACAAATTTAAACAAATCTTGAAGCTAGAAAAATTGAAATAGAACTCGTGGACTAATACAAAAAACTACTGGAACCTATAATATGTGTATTTTCTAACATTAAAAATACTTCTATTAATACTAAAATCGAAAATCTGACCATGTAAGATGATTCTTCATCCCAAAAAACATTTTTGTAAATTTCACCGAAACCGTTTGAGAAATATTCCAGAAAAACATCCAGAAATATCTGTAAGTACACGTGTATAATTACAGCTCGTTTACTCCTACGATTCATGTAAAAGTTGGAAGCCACTCTAACAAAACAAAAACACAGCGTGGACACTATACCAACTGGAAATTATTAAGACGCACCAATCACGCAGACACGCTATTCACTCTGTAATTTGCATTGTTTCCAGCAATTTAAAGGAAATTTTTATTTAAATTTGTAACCAACTTTTATTTGTGGCTTGCTCCTCGTTCGGTGATATCTTAGCGTACATATATCTCTTTCAATTCCGTCGCATCTACTTTATACACGAAGGTTGCCTGACACTTAACTTTCACAAAACATGAGCTCATTACAAATTCGCATAGCGGTACTTGAAGTTACTATGTTTTTTACTTTCATTAGAGAGCCATCATTAGGAAATTTTTTTCTATCCACTTTTACATAAAAATCGTATTATTGTGTCTGTTTTCGTGCACTGCGATGGTAGCACCATTTCGAATGTCTAGTGCCACACGATGCGGTGTTCGAATGTGTGTTGTTTCCAAACGTCGCCATCGTCTCCGTAGCTGCCGTGCATGTGCTTGTATGCTAATGAGGCTCGACCCTTGGCTCACACCACGAGTCGAGTAAGAGGTTACCGCACGATTGTCGCCCCGTGGGCAAGCCCACCCACTGACACAGCCTCTGTGCCTCTGTACACAATGCCCTTTGCCACCTAGCTTTCACCTTTAGAGGAGTGTGAAATTAAAAAAACACAACTACTACATGTTGGATATGAAAAATTGAAGTCTGGGGATACTTAATTATATATGGTGTACCTGCAGTACCTCTTGCGTCCCACATTCGACCTTTATTTGCTGAACAACTTTTTTGTATTCTATTAAATATAAATGTTGGTATGCTGTTGAAAATATAACAAGTAACTATTTGTATTCTTTTCTTATATAATGACCCAGAAATGATAAATCCGCCTCTGCCTTAGGTCCCTTGATCGGAATTGTTGAGATGGTCCCTTGTGTGCTTCCGGAGAGCAAATTAGTTTATTGTCCTCCACATGGTCATAAGCAGTTGTGACTTCTTTTTTGTCAATAAATTTATTTATCCTATTCAAACCACTGAACATGTGTGTCGCTACACCCGATTTTGTAATAACCTATTAGTACATTAACTTAAGGGATATTATCAAAAAGACTTACTTACACCATCGATATGTTGGTTATTATAATTTATCTTCTGTTCTCTTCGGGTCATCGAATTGACCTAATGGTCTCTTACTCGGCTTCTGAGTAAATGAGCTGATCCTCTTAACCACTTGCAGTCTTTACTTATGTTTGGCAATACATTACTTAAATTGTTTGCCGAGTCATGGATACACGTTTTTGTGCATATGGCCTTTAGTATCTATTTAGGACGTTTTAACTTATAAGGTTTGGCATTCGAAAGTGCCGAGTAAATGCTGATTTCAGCTGAGAAAGACAACATTTGCCTAAGCATTAAACAGATTATTTATTCTCTTTATTATATTATGTATCTACATCACATCAATAATGATGCTTACCGGAGACATTGAATTAATTACATTGGCGCAACATTCAACCTCGCATTTTACGCGGTTAGCTGGATGAAAAGAAGTCTTGTAAAACGAATAGCATGAGTTTGTTGCATGAGTGTGGTTCTTTTAGAAAAGAGGAAAAAGCGGTTTTTGACATGGATGCAACCTCGGGGAAATTTAGGCTTGGATGACCCCCCATGAAACCTGACCCTCAGTTGAGTGACTATTTCTACTCTGGTCGGTACTTGACATCGCAACCTCACGAATTCTGTTTCGACGTTTATTCTAATTTAAAGAAAAAGATACGAATGAAAACTGGAATTGTTAAGGCACAATATACTAGGATTCACCCTCCCACTAAATTCCAAATTGCTGTAGCTAAAGTGTTTTATGTCCTGCACATTTCATTATTCTAGACTTCAGGTTTGAAAAATTACACATTTCATTATTCTAGAGAAAGCTATACAATCTAAGGATGGTCAACGTTACACTCAAACATCTATAACGAGGAGTTAACTTATAGGCTATGCAAGTGTTAGTTTTCTCAACTTTTTTAATAGTCATTCTGGGTCATTTTTTGTGGTTTTAATAGACATGCGTTGTACCTTAGTATTTCGTATGGGGTTTTCAATAAAAAGAAAAAATGAGGAGTTTTCCGGAGTTCCCTTTTGTAGAATGCTGGAAGTAATTTTTCCAGTCGTTAAGCGCATTCTGTTTGACATGTAACTGCAATTTCCAAGGAAGATTCCGCATCTGACTTTGCGGAATGTGTTAATTTTTTAAATAGTGTTCTTCTACAAACTGTAATGGGTATACTCAAACGTGCCACGCATAAAATATTAACACATTAAATTTGAGTGTTTGAATAATACATAATCCTAAAAAATATACCTTATTAAACATTCTAATGGTATGGATGCAAAACATAAGTGTAATTAGATTGCTCAAACAGGTATTTAGGTTAACCTGTCTTTAATCGTGCTTCTCTTGTATAAATTATCTGCATTGGTTGAGTACGCTACGTAACATGTGAGCTTTTAATGTTAACTTCTTGGGGATGATAAAGAAACCAACGAATGAGTACAGAATTTTTATCTTTTGCTAAGATGACTATCGAGACGTGTTAATCGTGATATATTGAGTGTTATGGATTCTGCATGTTCGATACTTCTGATTGAAGATGTCATTTACGAAAAAAACTAAACCATATTCCAGCCAATCAGTTGGCTAGGAACTCTATAAATATCAGAAAAGAGGGGCGGTTGCCCGTGGAAGAGCAGTCAAAAAGTATGTTAATTACAGTTCTCACGATTCATTACAATTCTGCTTCCCACATTTTTCAATTTAATACGCATTCGATGACGATTCAATATTCTGCCACAAGGCAACTTGACAACTGTGGATATTCTGAGTAAGGTCGTGCCGATGCCGTAAAAATATCGATACCAGTACTTGGTGTTGGTTTCGAATTCGAAGTATCGATACCAATACATATCGAAACTCAAAATATTGAAATAAGTATGTGTCCAAAAGCGATATCTATTAGTTTTACTCATTTTATTAATACTACTTCCAGTATTAGTATGCAGATTACGAATGGACCCAAAAGATACATTTTATTAAGTCGTTTACCGATCCAGATGTAAATGAAAAGATACATTAAGAAGAACAAGAAGTAAAATTTAGGAATTCACAATAGTTATCACTCGCTATTACTAACTAGGGTATTTTAAGTTAAATATCACCTAGATTTCATCACATTGATCTCGTTTATTTTGTATGGAGTAAAACAACTAATTTTTCTTAAAACCTACTACAGAATATTACGGTATTTTAATAAAACTATAATGAGATCATAAATTAGTACTTTCCTACATTTCTTCAACAACTATCCGATTATATAACCTGAAAATCATTCCTATTATCTCAACCCGCTCAAATAGTTTTTAAAGGTTCTTCTCTCATAGTGATAAAATGTTTGTCTCATAAAATCTAACTGCAATAAAACTTTTTTAGATTTGCTCGGTTATTTGTATCTTTCTAAAGGATTCGTGAAAAATATACCATCCCGACGAAGAATAATTGAATAAATTAAAATCAGTTAACACGATTTCTCTTGTTTAAAAAACACCTTTATTGAGATAATATTCTGCTTGATTACGTTTACAGAAGTGTTCTCTTAGTAGTTAAAAAACCGTATCGCAGCTCAAGCTCGTTTTAATGAGAGATTATCAGATGGCCGGAGCGCGACCTGTTGCCATTCATTTGTTCAAACCGGTCTGCGGTCGCTGTCCTATCAGATGCCGTTGGATTGTGTCCAAGGGAGTGTGAACTTCCTGTTCCTCGCGTGCAAATTTCTCCTCGTACTTCTCCAAAGGCCATTCGCTGACCGATAGTGCCCTGGTTCTTGACTCTTGACACCAACCTGTCTTTTGTTACAAGACCACAGGCTTTCGCAATGGCCTTTCTTCTATTTTTCTTTCGCTTGTTCGCTCACGTCGAGTTCAGACACGACGTGAGGTGCTCTCATGTGTATTGAATTTATTAATATGAGAACTCTTATGTATCAAAATCAATCAAGTTCTTAGTTAACTACTCAACATATGGAGTGCAGTTGTCTCCATGACGTGAGGTAAACGAAAGAATTCATATTTTATCTCTTATGTGAATGAGCTTACTGCCTGGTGGCATATGAGGTAAGACCTAGCACACCTACGCTAAAGGTTATGAGTTTTAAGCCTACGATGTTTGTGAACATGACAAGTTTATTTTATTTCAATTATCTAATGCATCAAATATCACCATTCTTTAACATTATTCTGGCGCAAGGCATATTTTTTACGTTAACGACGTTATGCGGCTCCAAAGTAACATATCTTATGAGATAACGTATTATCCTATCTTTTCCAACTCAGATTAGAGTATATAGAAAATAATAATGAAAATATATATATACACATACATGGATGGATGGTAGCTATTAATCTTCCATAATATTAAAGATATGTTCTATATGTATAGGTCAATCTACAATCGAGTATTATAAGTGAAAATTTATATGGAGACAAATTTGTTGTATAAACAGTTGTTTCGTCATTTGTGCGATAAATTCTGAACAATTTTGCAAAAGTGATGGACGAAAGTGTCACGATTTCAGTGGGTGTCACCTTAAGAATCCGGTGAATTGATAACTTCATGATCAATATAATGTAATTTTTTATACATTTTTTTAAAAGAAAAGTTATAGAACAACAGTAACGTATAATGAAAGAAAACGTCGTATAAATGTGAACTCGTCATATGCTCGTTTTCTGGCCTCCCACTTCATATTGTCGTTGTACCACGATCACAAACTAATTCTACTTAATAGTATAGAAATTTGTATTTGTTAACGAAATTTGTGGATAGATGTGAGAAAGAAAGACCACTCTTTTTTCATAGCACCAAAATCACATTTCAATGTTACAATTTGCATTATGTACATTTATTTACTTATTAAAATTTTTTAAATAAATTTACATATGTTTTTAATTTATTTGCTCAGAATTAAAACTGAATTTATTCAATCAAATTTTATTCTTTTAAATCTTTGGCATCGCCTCCGGGGAAAAGACGAAGGAAAAAACCCGAACCAGCCTTCTCCGATTTATTAGGGCACCTTCGGCGTTCTTTCATTCCAAGGACGAGTTTGAAAGGCTGTCTGCAACCACCAACGCCCACGCGTTTCATCATGCTCTTTTGTATTCTACCCCTTTCTCTCTCTCGGGTTTCTTTTGACACCTCTCCCTCCTCCATTGAAATCGCATTCAAGTGAACTAATTGTTGCGTCAAGCGCCGATGGAACGAAACCTACTCCAGATCTTGCACAATGTTACTGCATGTATATAAAAAAACATTTATACCAATATTGATATAATGTTTGCAAAATTGGAGAGTATCAAATAACCACTCTGTAGATACAATTTTTTTAACATTGATTGACTCTTTGTTGACATTGCGTTAATAACAAGTAAAAATTCGAGTCAAAACACTAAGACAGTTGAAATTCCTATACTTTAAAAATAGACTTAAAAAATTAACGAAGTTTCGTCTCGTAATAACTGAGAGCACACCTGATGTCTCAAAATAAGAGTACAATATAACTAAATTTTATGTTTTGGTTTTTTAAATTGTTTATTTAAGGTGGCTTTTTAACATTAGAACCACGGGAAATATTACAATTATATGAATTAAATAATTGTTACAATGAGAAAAAAGAAATTACTACAAAAGATTGATTCAATTGTTATATACAAAAAGAAACTACTGACAACAAACTCATTAACAATACATATTGCAAAAACAACTTATTTAAGTTGTAAACATTGTTAATAATGTGTTAAACAATGTTAATAAACAGTCTGCATCAACAATGTAGATAATTTGAAGTTCTTAAACAACAAGTCTTTTAGCTAGTGCAAAATTTGACTTCGGTTTTATTAAATTTTACAAATTTTCGGATTTTGTTCTTTTACAAAATTTTGTTCATTTACAGGTATTAAATATTCTGTAGACGTTATAATACTCTTAAATATTGTATATTTATTAGAAATGTATTCAGTTGATGTACAATGTAAGTAGGTAAGACTGTTTATCTTAAACATTTCGTAAAGGAATAGAGGTATCACTGTGAGACTTTCACAGTTATATATCGTGACGTGATTAATACCATAATTTCAAATTGTAACTACGAAAATTTTACTTGTATTTATGTTTTCAAAAATTCTTATACTCTGTAAAAGAAACTAGCTAAACCATACGCTTAAATCGAACGGATAATTGAATGTCTAATTCTTTTTCTCACAGATTGGTCAGAAGCGACAGAGCCTGGACAGAGCTGTCATTTGTTAGGACTCGAATAGTTAAGGTTCTTCCTTTTCAAATAAATCTGTCAAGTAACTTCTTTTCTTGACTTAATTTTTAAAAGTTGTTATATAGGAAATAAAAAGGTGAAATATTAAGTTAGTAACAGGAAATATTCAACACATATTTCAATGCTTTAAAGTTTGATACTTCATTTGTATGATTTTCTGGAACATTTGCGGATTAATGTATATGATGATGATATTTCCTTAATATGTGAAATGTAACGTTCTCCAAATTGCTGAAATGAAAATATATCTGTAGATTAGAGTTTCTGCATTCATTTCATCATAGTGTTGAGTTTTTAAAAAAAATATTTCATTCATCCTGTTGTCACGAGTTGAGACTTGAGGTTCGTATAAGCTTTGCAATGTACAATCATGTCAGGTTTATTAGCTGCAAATGGGGTGATAGTGTGAACGTGTTCATTGTACGGAATCATGTTTCTCCAACCGTTGCCCGCAACACGAGGGAGTGGTTTATACCTTTCGCTGCATGTGTCCACGACACCGAATGTTTGCGTAGCTCGAATTGGAGCAGTCTAACTAGCAATTATTTAATATTCACCTCGCGAAAACAGCATTTCTCACTTTGAACCAGTTATGGAGCCTCTCATGTATAGTAAGTTCTATAGATGGATATTGTATTCTTTTTCTCCTTATTCTGTCCTTGTTTCGATAATTTCGGACACTGTGGTCGAGTGTTGACATAATTAGCGTACCTCTTCAATGGAATCAAAAGTCTTCACCATTGACCTTTTTTTTAATTCGAATGTTTGTTATTTTTTTAAATTTTGGATTTGTTATATTTTAAGCATGTGGATGTTTTGAATACTTCTGTCTGTTTACGAAAGATTTATGGTATACTTTGAATGCTGCTTTGAATACGACTCACATAAATATTCTTATTTCGTGATTCGTACCTTCATTCATCAGAATTGCAAGAATATACAATATTCAACAATTTTATTACTATTCCTTGTTCATACTCTTATTCACATATAGTGAATTTGTAGCCATAGAAGCGAAAAATTTGCCGTACTTCTTTTAGTCACTCGCACAGAAGTTTAGGGTTTTTGTCTTCGCACAAAAAGTGTTCTTGATCGAGCGTTGTTCTTGATCGTGTGTTCTTGATCGAGCGTTGTTTTAAGAAATGGTGGAGGGAGGGATTTTAAATAATAAATTAGGGGGGAGGGAAAGGAAAAACGTGAGGGGAAGAGAAATTAGTTCTTGTCCTGACTCTTGGTTTTCCGTGGTTTTCAACTGTGCTTAACTAATGCTGTAGTTGCAGTGAGACTTGACCAACCTCATCCGATACCATATTTCGTAATGTCAAATAGTTAATTTCTATCTTTTTGTTTTCCAGACAACCATTTATTTATTTATATTTGGCAGAATAATCAATTATCCTTGTACTCTTCTTAAAGGCAACTAGAAGTTCGTTAAGAGTCTATTCCAGGGTATAGTATGCACAGCCCACGGCAATTCAGGGTTTATTTAGCGGCGTGAGGGCCCTCAGCCCCGTCAAAATAATAAACCTAATGCATACTGTTTTGTTTTTTTTTGTAAATAAGCATTTTGAATATTGAAACAGTAGTTGAGTGGGGAGTGTGGCAATTGTTTCTTGTTCAGTTGAACATTTTATAAATAAATAAACTTTACTTTCAAAAATGCAGTTGAAAACTGCGTATGACCACGTGGAGGACAATAAACTAATTTACTCTCCGGAAGCAAGGAAGGGACCATCCCATCAATTCCGATCAAGGGTCGTAAGGCAAAGGCAGATTTAACATTTCAGTACACTCGTAACGATAGAAAATAGTTTGACTCGTTATAGTATTAACAAATACCAACAAATATTGTGTTTAATAAAACACAGAAAAGTCATTTCACAAGTACGTATTGTTATCAAACTAGAAACCATTCGGAAAGTATTGTTGATAATTAGTAACTATTAAGTAACACTAAATTCGCTAATAATTATTTCAATTGATGCCGTCCCTAGGCAAAAGCCTAGCGAGTCTTTATAGAAAATCCACCTCTACACGAAGGACAACCGGAGCAAAACACGGGCCAGGATGGGGCTATAGAATTAATGTACACAACCGTGCCAGGGTTGAGTACATATACAACTCAATTTATATGAATAATAAGACATAATACAAGCATGCAGGAAAATAGTTTTGAAAGTACTACAACAATAGCGTGATAAAGTACAAGACGACTTTAATTTTTATTAAAATCAATGAATTAGTTTAGTGAAGAAGCACTGGTGCAGAACGCAGTTTTTAACCGCGGATTTGAAGAGATTCAATTTAATAATATATATTATGTTTTTGGGCAGGGAATTGTATAGAACGATTCTCGAATGATACGGTCCTTTTTGGCAAAGCGCGGTTGACTCTCTCAGACGATGAATATTATTCCTATTGCGGGTACTGTGTTCGTGAACAAAACTTTTGTATGAAACAAGGGTGGTGCTTCAGTACTTTGGTCTTAACAAATAGGACAGTCTCATAAATATAAATGCAGGGAAATGTTAAAATATTTAATTCCTTGAATAAAGGTTTACAAGAGATTCGGGGGTGAAATTTACAAGTTGTCCGAACAATCCTCTTTTGAATTCTGAAAGATTGGACGAAAGCGCCTTTTCTTCATATATTTTGTTAATTCTGTTATCTCGTAAAGGAAAAAGAGAAAGATGAAATAATAGGAAACCGTCATTACACTTTTTAATGCTCTAAAGTACGACACTTCATTTGTGTGATTTGCTCCGTTCGGTTGCGCAAAAAGGAACTAAAAATTTGTAGAACATTTGCGTATTAATGTATGTAACGACGATCAGGTGAGGTGGTGNTAGTAGTAGTAATAATAATAATAGTAGTAGTAATAATAATAATAGTAGTAGTAATAATAATAATAGTAGTAGTAATAATAATAATAGTAGTAGTAATAGTAATAATAGTAGTAATAATAATAGTAATAATAGTAGTAATAATAGTAATAATAGTAATAGTAATAATAATAATAATAATAATAATAATAATAATAATAATAATTAATAATTGTGAGGAATGAGCGTCTGACACTTTTCGATTCCATTGTCGCCGCCGAGGGCGAAACGCAAAACGGGTTCAATGTGTGGGAGGGGCCGTAGTGGCGAGGGCATGTTCTTTGCTCCTGTCGTAACTGCAGGGAGTGGCGTCGCGTGGCAGGCGCTTGATTAAAAACTGCACCTGCAACTCGGTAGTTGAAGTGCTCTCTAAATGGTGCAGATAATTCAAATGAAATTGGAGACGAAAAGCACTCAGTTGTGATGCAATATAACAGATTGTTTCATTCAACTGTACATCGTTTGCGTGATACCTGGGTATCACAGTTCCGCTGTCGCACTCTATTAAGGTAGAATAAGCTATCGGCAGGTTTTTTCGATGTCCTGAAATTTTCAAAACGAATGATAAACTGTTATCTATCAACTTGTGCGATAAAATTTAAACCACGCGAGGTTAACATTTTAAAATAAAACAATCTTGAAGTTGTACAAGCTCTCATAGATAAAGTCCCTGGGGACAGTACTTAAGTAAATCCCCATGTAATTTCTAATGGAATCGATAAAAAAACCTATTACACGTAAGAAAAATTAAATATTGAAAAGAATAGTTAAAAAATTTACCTTACTATTAAGAAAATTATTCCAAGAAAATTGTCTCAAACTAGTTACACAAGAAACCATTGTTCAATAAATTGTTTCAATTAAACGATGTATTTGATGATTCGGAGTTATGAATACACCAAAATTCATGAATTATAGTTAAATTAATGTCTGTTTTAGATATAATCAGAATAGATATCATTATTTAAAGTTTCGTGTACTGTGACGTACGTGTTTAGCGCCTGACTCATTTATACTATTCTTAACGCGTTCCGAGTGCCTGAAACGTCCATGCGCTTCATCACCACGAGACCCGACGGATCGCGTAATGTGTAGCCTCTTATGGAAGGTTCGACCACGAAACCATATTATGGATTGACAGAAGTCACTTAACTACCAGCAAAATGCAAACTTATGAAAAAAGTGATATGTTCCCCGAATGAATCCGATTTCACGATCTACATATCCATGGGTAGACTTCCGCGTATACGCAAGTACGTATTTTCTGTCTTCAAAGAAGGCTTCTATAATTTTACCGTTAACTCAGCAATGCTGTTCTTATTCAGATGAGTAGCGGTGGAGGGAGACTGATGTGATAGCTTTTCGGCCATGTGGAAATTTCGATGAACTGGGAATAGAAGTGCTTTGATCGCAGGGGTGTTAACCACTACAATAACCGTGCGCCTTCCACAATTGCTCACCATTTCCACTCAGACTCGTGGAAGGAAGAAGGAGCCCCGGTTCGATTCCAGGCTCGTCGCATTTTTGACCTGACACACATCTTCTCCATGTGGTGTACGGAAGAAATATATGCATAAGGACAGAGATGTTAACAATTAATTATTTTTCAATTTATATTAATACAAACTATTAAGAAAGTTTAAAAGGGCTCTTGTCTATTGAAATAATAAATCTCGAATTTACAGTTATTTTAATAGTTAAGATTTATAAAAAAATATTTTCTATTTTTATGTACAGTTTATAATACGTACTTGTAAAATAACTTTGTCATTTATTTATACAAATTTGTAGGTATTCTATTAATATTATAACTACTGAACTTTTTTTATCCTTATTTTAGGAAAGTGTTGAAATGTTAAAACTACCTTTGCCTTGGAGCCCTTGATCGAAAATGATGTGATGGTCTCTTGTTTGCTTCCGGAGAGTAAATTAGCTATTGTCATCCACAGTTTGTAACTGCTTTTCTTGAAACTAAATTTATTATTATTATTATTATTATTACTATTATTGTTTCTGTTGAAATTATCTCGGTTTCATTGATCCTTGTCTGAATCATCTCGGATGATTGAGTTGCTGCGCCCGCACTGCTCGTTGAAAGCTCCGTCCATCGTGCGCCAGGTCGTGAGTCGTGCGTGCGTGCGTGCCGGATGTGGGAGCAGCACAAAAAGAGTGCGCTACCCGCGGAGGAAGGTCGCTGCTGGATGCGATTGCATCACGTGCTCTGATTCCGGCGATGACGCGACGCCCTTTCGCCCAATGACCCTGACTTTGATCCGCTTCATTTCTCATTTCGAATTTTTATCCCACTAATTTCTTTTCATTCTCTGAAAAATATAGTGTTCAAATGCTCTACTTTTATCGTGTTACTTTTACATTCTGGTATAAGGCTAAATATTATAGCTTACAGAAATTCAACATCGATCAGTTTAATGGGTTTCAAATAGTTTTGAGATTTCTTTAGTCCAAAAATAACAATTTTCAATTTATTTTTGTTTGTATGAACATTGAATACGATAAAATGGCAAAGCGTCTACGTAGGTTAACCATATTACGCATTCGTTCATGTAATGGAAATATGCGCCAATCATCATTTGGATTACACGAGCTGGGTGTGCAAATGTTAGTGCTACAAAATGCCACTTCTTCGAAAATGTCTTAAATTTAAAAATTACAATTTTTTTATATTTTCTCTATTCTATTCTTATCGATTGTTATATATCATTTGGATATGCGTTTTTATGGAATAATTTACCATGGCTTTTTGCCGTTACAGTTTTGTCGTCGGCTGTGGAATGTTTATTTACCTCTTTATTTAGCAGTTTCAGAATGTAGTTGACTTATTCCTGAGTAGGTCAGAAACTCCAATGTTAATTTACAATTTCTACAAGTTTTTTATTTTTTATTTTTTATTTATACGAGTTATTTGTTTTCTTATTTATATTTCCTGTTATAGTGTGTAGTATTTCGTTTGATTGTCCTTGAGATTGAGTTCAGAAGTTTTGTAATTCTCTGAGGATTCATATCAGTGTGAATGGAAGTCATCATCCTTTTATAATAAGATATATTTTTCAAAGGAACCATATAGGTAATTATAACGAGTATTTAAGTGAAACGCTGTTATTTCCGCTGCCTCCTTCTCCTTCTTAGTCGCGATTTTCAGAGCGTACAGCCTCGGGTAAGGTTCTCCATCTCTAGCCATTTAAATTTATTTGCTTCCATGCCATTCCTATTTCCTGAGTCTCACCTTCCAATGTTCTTCTCAATGTTGACAATGGCTTACCGTGTCTTTGCAATAACCTCATTTTGACCGCATTTATAGGAAAAAAATAAAAAATAAACAGAGCCCTCCTCCAAGTACCTCCCCAAGAATCTCAAACTCGGGTGTTACAATTCAGCAGTGAAACCCTCTGTTCGCTAGTCGCTGAGTGACTCGTGATGACCAGAAAAGGCCCACTCAGGAAACTGGAACTCGAGGAGAGAAAGATACTGAGGAGAATAATGGACTCGTACCAGAAGACGGAGGCACCTACAGGATTACCCATAATGAACTGTTTGAATATCAAGAAGACCACAAGTATGAGGAAAAGGTACCTGACCTTCTATGGACACTTAACCCGCATGAACCCTTGCAGACTCGCTAGCAAGATCTTCACCGTGACTGGTAGAGGGAAGGTTTACGGGAACAAGTGGATTGCTTGGGTCAAAGCGGTGGTGCTGGGG
This sequence comes from Laupala kohalensis, assembly GCA_002313205.1. Taxonomy (NCBI): domain Eukaryota; kingdom Metazoa; phylum Arthropoda; class Insecta; order Orthoptera; family Trigonidiidae; genus Laupala; species Laupala kohalensis. Next base: position 59,931 of record NNCF01127582.1, on the reverse strand, counting down.
ATCTCGCATGAGTCCATACATGACCGACCATAGTTCCGGCAAGGGCAGTTTTTCCAATGCCACTCACTATTAGGAAGAATAGCGGAACCAGTAGACCTAAATGGACCGAAGAAAGAAAACTGGCGCACAGCCAGAAAATGAAGGAGTACTGTAAGAGCAGAAAAGAGAAGACCCTAGCGACGAGAAGAGGCTAGCCCCATGGTCCTCAGTAGGCCCAAGCGACAAAGATAAAGAGAGGAGGAGGAGGAGGAACCTGCCTCGCAATAACATTGTTGAAGGCAAGGTAGGGACTTGAAAGAAAATAAAAATCGTTATGACATTGTTATGTTTAATAGTGTGCCCTAGGCAAGGAGACTATACACAGGAGATGGGGGTATGTATGAAAAGCGTCGTCAGCTCTCGCGGTATTGTAACTACTTCAGATAAGAGATATCATTCTGTTTTTATCATGTTCATTTGTCCTGTTATGTTTATTGTAATTTGTTATTACTTGATCACCTACCGACGGCGAACGGTAGTGACCCATTCAAAGAAAATATAAATAATATTCGTCCAAAATAAACTTACTTAATGGAAAATACAAATGAAAATACAAATTCAATTTTTTTAAAAATTATTAAAGGTACTTAATTTTGGTAATTTGAAAAATGAAATTTTCTGAGTTTTAGATCTTGTACTCTCATTATTAGCACAATTTTTGACACCACACAAGTGTCATTTTTTTAAATTTACTATATCACAAGACAACATGAAAATTTAATAGCTTAACAATAATGTTATAAAATAATATTTGAACATATATAAATATAAAACCACTAATTTTTATTAATTAATTATTTAGTGAACACGTTTGTGTGTTCATTAATTAAACAATTAAATTATTAATAATAATTAATAATTAAATAAATAATTAAAAACTTACGACCCTTTATAGACTTTAAATGGCTCACTACCATGGCCGTCTTTAGGCGATCAAGTAATAAAAATGACAAACAAAACAGGACAAATGAACGTGATAAAAACAGAATGCGATATATTATAATTCGGATACTTTCGGATATATCGGATGATTTGTAAATCTCACCCCCGAAACTCTTGTAAACCTTTTTTCAAGGAATTAAATATCTTAACACTTCCCTGCATTTATATTTATGAAACGGTCGTGTTTGTTAAGACCGAATTACTGCAGTGCCACCCATGCTTCATACGAAAGAGTCTCGTTCACGAACACAATACTCGCAATAGTAATAATATTCATCGCCCTAGAGTGTCAACCACTCTTTGCCAAAAAGGACCATATCATTCGGGAATCGTTCTATATAATTCCCTATCCAAGAATATAAAAGATATTATGAAATTGAATCTCTTCAAATCCGCGGTTAAAAACTACCTCCTGCACCAGTGCTTCTACAATGTAAAAGAATTTATTGTTTTCAATAAAAGTTAAATCCGTCTTGTACTTTATCACGCCATTGCTGTAGTACTTTTTAAACAACTTATAACAATTTCAAAAACTATTTTCTTGCATGATTGTGTTGTCTTATGGCTCATATNCCCATCCTGGCCCGGGTTTTTCTCCGTTTTTCCTTCGGGTAGAGGCGGATTTCGTATACAGGTTCTCTAGGCTTTGTCTAGGGGCGTGTTTATTGTAATAATAAATTGTGAATTTAGTGTAATTTCAATTCTNTTTCAATTCTTATGATTTTTAAACACTATACTCAGAATAATCTGTAGTTCGATAATAATTTGTACATATAAATTTTTGCGTTATATTACAAACATATTGACATTCTATTAGTATTATGACTCGAGCTAACTTTTTATCTTATTAGGAATTTTTGCTGAAATTTTTGAATCCGCCTCTGCCTCAGGGCCCTTGATCGGAATTGATGGGATGGTCCTTTGCTTGGTTAGTAAATTAGTTTGTCCTCCACGTGGTCATACGCAGTTTGTACTGCATTTCTGACAATAAATTTATTATTATTGTTATTATTGTCATTATTATTATAGCTTATTTGAAGTAGTTATAATAACCAGCGTGAGATGGATCTGAAGATTTATGTTACCGCGTGAGCTGACGTTTTTCGTACACATAGAAAAGCCTATCCCACTCCATGAGTGCCATCTCCTGTTTATAGTCTCCTTAGCAAGGGGAAATCTGCATTGCAATTCCCCCCAGGGGACTTACATCTAGTAAGTACGTGTTTGGCGAACACGGGGCCCCGAGCTGAGTCTGGCATTACTTCCACTTACTTGTGCCATGCTCCTTCCTTTCTCTTTTCTGACTTCCCTTGGTCACCTCTTGTTCTTTTCGATCCCGACGCTATTAGGGCTAGGGTATCTTTCATTTTCCTCTTTCCTCTTCTTCTTTTTTAAAAAATGTTTTTAGTAAAAGTCATGTGATATATTGGAATTTGTGTTTTGAGTTGTAATGCAGGAGGGTTTTTAGTGGGTATGGCTGAGTCTTTCGGCGAGTCCCACACGCGGGGAGAGTCATGTTGGCTCTCCCTAGTGCGTAACTGCATTTTCCCTACCTGTACAAGTTTTAAGGGCTCTAATGACCTCGCTGTTGACGAGCCCTAAAGCCCCACAAAAAAAATGCATTGCAATTGCATGGACAACACATGGATAATCATATTTTTATGAGTGATCCTCATAATAACCTCAGGCTTCAAGGAATCCTCTGTCTCGTCCACCAGGGTTTGAGAGGCGGTAAACGCCGTAAGCAAATGACGATTTTAATCAGCAATAAACCAACGCTACCTAGATATACCTTCTCTATATTGTTAACTAGGATCCTCAAAAATTAATAGGTCATGAATAAGTACATATCACGTTCAATAAAACTCTTTTCGATCTTTTGGTATAACATAGGCAATGCACATTGCCTAAGGCACACTCTTAAACATAAAATGTCTTTACGATTTTCATTTTCTTTCAAGTTTCTTGCCTTGATATACCTCATCATGGTGGCGTTAGATAAACTGAGGTGGTTTTATCGGATACAGATTCTGAGATCCCTTATCCCCCTCCGCAGACAACGTTGGCGGTGGCACAATAAAGAAAATACATGTTCCGATTAGTGTAATAAAATATAGCAAATCTTAAGACTTGTTTGTTAAACTACGGAAGGTAGTACGTACCAGTTCCGGTGAGAAAATTAACTATCCCGCTCATCCAAATCTACCGTTTCTCGGGAATGAAGTGCCAGCTGAATGAAGTAGAAATGCCGTACTTATGAAGCATGTGTATGCCGTATTATGTGCTGATATGTACCAGGTATTCGAATGTGTTTTTGACACCTACAGTAAGTCACTCATATCAGTTGTAGCTAACCACCAGCACAGTGTGTCAGAATGGCTTAAAAAAAACGCGCATCGTAAGAAAAATTGAAATTGTTAAAATTAAATTTGTTAGCATTGGATATTTTTATACACAGGAGAATAGAGTTTAAAATGACAAAAATTGTTTTGAATAATTGGTACTGCCCAAAATCCAAATTTTATGTCGACACTTTTTATGAAAAAAAAACCCGCATTTTAAAAGACGCTAAACATTCCTATTACCTACAATGTAGTTTTTTTTTTACCATATGAGGCCACTTTGGAAGCTGTTCTCATTTGGTATTGAGTTCCATTAAATTTAGCTGCAACCACTTGCACCTGAAGAAATTCTGCGCGTTTTATTAGTATGTGTTTAAAAATGAAAAAAACAAACATACATTTTATTTTTGGTTTCTGATATATATATTTCGAATTCCCTAATATATCGAGAGAAAAACTGAGTGGAACTGGTATTGTATCCTCAATTGGAGTGTGGCGATGTGACAAAAATACACTTTCTCCCACTATGCGGCGCTGACCATTCAGAATTCTCGGCTAGAACCGTGGGCCAATAACCGTTGATCCATAATCCTATCATCTACGGCTACACATGATGAGTGCTTAGAATGGACAAATTATATTGTACGAATATCAAATATCATGTTTCTTCACGAACCTGGACCAGTGTTGGACCCAGGGAAGGACCAAGGGAACCCGGTGACAAAATATGTAATCAAAGTAAATAAATAATGAAAGCCTCACGACTCACGACATGGATAAATACTATATATTCTGTGATATTAAGTACTCAGCGTTTCGACTTCGTCAGGTTGCAAATTATATAATTTATTGTGGAAGAATATGTAATATAATGTTAATACCTATATTTTCACATTTGATGGATTTTATTAATACTTCAACTTGGTGTTTTTCCTTCTAAAAGTATAAATACAGTAAGTAGTAGTTATCCAGCGCACTGAAACTTCGTTGAGGTGTCGCGCTGTTTTCATTTACCCGTTCGCGGGATTTCATTCGTCCTCACTTCCCCAGAAACACGTCGATTCCCCTACTGATCTAGTCCCCTGCTACCCCAAATGGTTCTTATCTAGGTAGGGTTTGTAAAAATTGTCTTCAAAATATGGGAAAATGTACTTACTTTTAATTATTATAATGAAGGATCAAGTAAGACGTAGAAGCTTCTAAATGAGGTTTTATTTCATTAAAATTATCACCTCATTCATCCTCAATTTATATTAGAGTTTATAATAAACGCACGAATAACTGGCTTTGAGAAGTTACCGTGCAATTATGTTATCATAACTCATCCTCGGAAACAGTGGGAGGAGCAAACAGAGACAGAAATAATTATGTATCGACAAGTGAACGCACTTTGCTTTCGAATCAACCAACATTTTGGAATAAATCATCCTTCGGAAATTTGAATAAAACAATCTTTGATATATTCATGATAGAATACAATATTTTGTTTGAGAATGACACTATTCATAATAGATATATTTATAATAGAATGCAATCGAGAAGGACATTAGTTTGTTGTTTAATCTTGTCAGGTGGCCGGGGAGCAAAAACATTACCAACTTCAATGCTTTTTCAATAATCACACAATTTAATTGACGATGTATCTCCTACTCCATGTTTTATTTTAAGTTATGGTCTATTATGGTTCACTCCCTATCCTTAATATTTTTTCGTGCGAGCCCAAATGAAGAGAGTTTTGTTCATTTCAGTTTTGTGTATCTGGACCATTTTTGTCAAAATCATTGATATTACTATTACATCTCCCACTCCGACGGGTTATACCCCATCTCATCCTGGGGTTTTTTCCGGTTTATCTTTGACTACTTTCATTGGAATTAATCGATAAGTCGCTTCCTTGCTTCGTTCATACAGTCATCGTTTTTGACAAATTATTTTTTTAATATTTCTCTTGAATAATAATAATAATTCTTTAAACTGAACACAATTAAAAACTGTTACGAATACAAAATTCTTAGGTCTCCATATTCAAGACAACCTCAAATGGAATTGTCACATTGACAATCTTAATTCCCAATTAAG
>NNCF01127582.1:9305-48764 GCA_002313205.1 Laupala kohalensis | reverse complement strand
TGGGTATGGCTGAGTCATTCGGCGAGTCCCACACGCGGGGAGAGTCATGTTGGCTCTCCCTAGTGCGTAACTGCATTTTCCCTACCTGTACAAGTTTTAAGGGCTCTAATGACCTTTGATGTTGACGAGCCCTAAAGCCCCACAAAAAAAAAAAAAAAATTAATAGATATCGTTATTGGGTACGTTTCACACAATCCGAGCTCATCCGCTCAAAATATTCTTTCGTTTGGAAAAATTCCCAAAGAGCTGAAATTTTTGGCTCAAGACTGTTCGATGGAAACTGTGGATATCGTATGAATGATTATTCCGTACGAACAAAACTGGAAATGGACATTAACTGGATGAATGTAATTTATAGTCGACAATCCTTTTTGTTAATGGTTAATTGTATTATATACTTTACAGAGTTTTAGTTTTCACATACTATATTCCTAATACCAACGAATGAAACATGCCCAGAAAGTATTTTTCATAAAAATGAAAGTATAATTCGTTAGTCTGTTCTAAAACAATTTTACAGGTGTATTAGAAATATTTTTACACATATAGCACATCATTTTACACGAGTATCCGAGTCAGGTACACAACGATGTTACCGAGGAACACGCTCATTTCTGGACAAAATATTTTTCTTAATTATTGCAGTCATATTAAATCGTAAAGCATTTGATGACCATTGAACTCAGTATATTGAGTTAGTGTTACGAAGAGTTATAAACATTTTAAGTTGTTGTTGTATGCCGATGTTAATTGCTTGGGTTTACCAAGGTTAATTGGCCAAATGATGATCTAGTCGCTTCGTTACGCTTGAGTGTTGAACTCGTAAACTTCGTTCCTCATATGTTTTTTTATCATTTCGAAACTATGCGGCGAAGCGGACTCAAGGACTAATGATGAAACTTCCATGATTTATTAAATTGTTTATTTACATTTTATTTTGTAATTCCCCAAGGTGAAAGTGGTTTCGGACGTAGGTAAGGAAATGTTCCTGGTGTATGATTGAAGCAAACCCCACATTTTTTAGAATATCGAAAAAATAAAATGATTGTTTTTACAGTGTCTTAAAAATGTTTATCTAGCTGATGTTGACATCAATATGTTTGTCATTGATAAGATTCACCTACAATGTAAAATAAATCACTAATCCCTTTCCTCGACTTGAACGTAAACATCGAATAAGTAATTAATTTATCACTGAATATAAAGACCAAAAACTGTGTTTACCTCTAAATCAAATTTATTTAAAGATTAAGCTATTAATAACCAAACATACCTACTTAGAATAAGGCGCTTTGTTTTTTGTTAAATTTTGTATGTTAGTTGAGATTTATTTGTTGTTTTTAATGCTTAATATTTTATATTCTAAAGGATTTGTAATTTGATAATGCTTTCAATTGCTGCTCATTTCAGGTATAGTTGTTACTGTAGACTTTCCATTGGCATTGTGCTACAATTCGTGCTTTCTTACTCGCACGGGGGTGGGGGTTGAAACATTCATTCAAACCCTGAGAACATTACTCATCTTGACAAATACGGCTTAAAATTTTAAAACCTGCCTGGATATCTTTTCCTTTTTTTCTGCAAAATAATGACCTGGTGAAGTATCTAATTGAACTGTCGTCACGTATGAAATATTTCGTTCTATAAAAAACACCAGTTATCTGGCCTTAATGCAGTTTAAACGCTGCGCGGACGGAGAGTAATTACTGCGTGGTATAATAATATTTATGAAAATTTATGAGACTCCTTGTACCTGAAGAGTTTTTTAAACCGTATGGTTCTCATGTATTGGTTTAGGGGTTTTTTATTTTCGCGAGGGGTATGATTTTAATTATCTTAAAGTGAAAGACACGTCTTTCTTGTTGAAAGTTTCCTGTAATTTATATTCCTCCATTCATTGTTTTGTTTTTTCCACGATACACACAAACAGTTCCTTTGTGAATCTATTTTGGATCACATTTTATACTACCAACACACTAAAACACTCGCAGAACTATTGTTTTTTCTATGTAGAATGTTAATCTTAGTTATGGCGGTATGGGAGGCGAACTCAAATTTACTCCACCAAAATCAAGTCGATCATCCCAGCATATTTTTCTCTTTAAAATATCCGTGAAAATTTGGAACGAGAGGAAAAAGAATAATGGTTTTGACAAGGGGAAGAAGACCTATAAAGTTATGGTAACAAAACTTAATATACTTGACCCTCCAAAGATTGCGTACAAGATTATAAAGAAACATTAATGACAAAAATAAAACAATCTTCGAATGTTTCTTAAATTGCAGTTTTCAAATATTTTTTTGAAGTTTAATTTAATCTAGCAGGGTTGGTCACTCTTGGTTTGTTTTTTTCTTCTTCTTATATTTATTGATGTTTCGTCTAGAAACCTTCAATTAACGTACATTTTCAACAGTAATGGAATACAATTAGAAAATCAAACACATTTATTATTGTTGCGGAATAACAATTGGCCAAAAATAAATTTTTATTAGCTTTTAATGACATTACATTTTATTGTTCTTTTTTTTATTTAATCAACTCTATTCGCTCGCTGGGAGTTTTACCCCTAGACCTCATAAGAGGTATCATCCTAGCAAGTGGGTTTCCCCATAGACCTCATATGGGATATCACCTTAGCAAGGGAGTTTCACCCCGAGATGCTCTTTGAGCTTCCAAGCGTTGGCATCTCCTAGGCATCGACAACGACGTGTCGTTATTCACAAGCCACTGCTTCCTAATAGGAAAATCACAGGTATATTTCCTATTTTTAATGTGATGTAGTGTCTCAAGAGTAAATAAATTTGTCATAACTTCAAAATTGAGTCATAAAGTGAGGTATGTGCCGTTTTATTATACTGATGTTTTATACTGTAATCACCTCAGAATTTCGAGAGAAAGACTCGTTCAGTCAGGAATTGAATAACTGAATCATTGAACAAGGGAAGTAAATTGTGTGGTAAATGTAGAAAAACAGGTATTTCCACTTGAGAAATTTTATTAAAGAGTATTACATGACAGAGTTAAATAATAAACAACGACCCAGTGAATAGTAACCTAACCTACCTAGCCTTTTTCCACTTCATGTGGGGTCGGCGAATGAGGATGGATATATGATGCTTCGTTTTTGGTTTTGACTAGGGATTACTACGGTGCCGGATACCCTTCCTGCCGCACCTCCCCTGAAGCGGTGATTATGAATGAAATGGGGGTAAATGAGTATGAGTTAATGTTGTGGTGGAATGATAGGCAGGGAAACGGGAGAACCCGAGAAAACCTGCCGCGAACACCGCTCCGTCCACCACCTCGGATTGTACTTGGATCGGACCGGATTTGAACCGGCGTCCCCAGAGATAGAAGGCGAGTCCTTGATCTAGTGAATAGTATAACTTATAATATTATCTAACTATGTCAATTTCAATTCAACTATTTGTTGGAGTGCAGCCTTGTTTTTTTAGACATTGAATTTGTCAATATATTTAAAAAACAACGCGAAATATTGAAAAGTTTTCGAGTAAAACATCCTCATATTTCCTATAAGGGTAAATTTTTGTTACATCTATGACTAAATAGCGCGCTAGAATTCTTGAGTGATTATAATAAATCATGTTCACATAAATAATCCATCGCGAAACTTAGATGTTTGTAATTTACCTGTAATTGTAAAGTGATAAAGAAATTTCAAAAATCTTGACAATTTCACTATAGCTACGTAACTAGGCAATACAAAACTGAAAGGCTTTACCAACTGGTTCCTGAGAGCTCTAATACGAGTAATACGACAGTATTAACAATAGTCAAATACAGAAACGTTCAAGAAGTGATGCACGTACATGATGAAATTGCTCTCAATTGATTTTTTAAATTATATCGATTAGAAATATACACATTTCGTCACATTGGAGTCAAAGTTGGTCAGCGATAGAGCGCTGAGTTGCTGACATGATGGCAGTGTTCATCACACCTCAACGTTCAGAATGACTCCTAGGCCTACTCAGCCTGTTGTAAAATGAGTTCCGGGTCAAATCGACTTTTCACTCACATTTCGTCAGTTATAATTCACGGAAGAATTTCTGAAAACTCATTACTGTTGGCATGGTGAGAGTATCAACATTACTGACGTAGGCTCTTATTCTAGTGTTGCCAGTACTTTTTTGTTTCTTTTATACTTCGCTTTTCCTTTTCGTCGTCGTGGTTCCTGGTGTAGCCGTGATATGCACTTAATAAGAAGGTGCGAGGTCTCTTAAGCACAGCACCTCATCTGACCTCAGCCTCACGGTTCCATGATTCATCTCGCGGAGGGTTGCTCCTCTCACGCGATGAGGAAAGAAGCTCTTCATTTTGAGTGAATCATTTGTAGTGCGGTCCGCATGTTAGGTTCTCTCCGCACGGAGCAACTCCGATGTGACGTGACGGATACTCGAGTCTGTTACCAGTCTCGTGGGAGTCCATTCTAATTTTCACTTATGTTAACAGATACGTGTCTTCCAAGGGAGGTGTATCTTACGAGTATCCTACCTCGCGCGTCCTTTCCATCTCCTACGTTGCTCCTAGTTCTTACAAACTGGGGAGGGAAGAGCAATTTATGTTATTTATTTTATTAACAATATGGTTTCTCGTTTGTTTTGACATTTGACTATAGTTGATTCTTGTACAAACATCAGATGATAAAGTCTAAAATACACGTGGAATGAATCAAATAACACATAATTTAAATCAATATTAAATCAATTAATTTATTTACCTATATTATTGCATAAACTAGTAAGTCAACTGTTATATTGTATACTTTTACTTGTTGTTGTGCATATATTTATTTCAAGATGTATTTCTTAATGTGAATGTCCTTAGTACAATAGCTTCACAAGTTGAATATTGAGAATTTATAACTGCATTGTTCTGAAAAGTTAGTTGTGACGTTGTAGGTGAAATTTTCGTTTCGTTGTGTTACATTGTATTGTGTACCCTCTTTTTTCATAATGTTATTATGAAGAGCGCAATATTTTATGTCATTAATCTTCTCTTGACTGGAGGCTAACTGAAGATACTCGAATCGCTTCAGTGTGACATCGTGAGTTTCGTATAGGTATTGTACTGACATACAACTCAAATTGATGATACTCTAGTGTCTGTCGCGTCGCGTCGCCTCGCCTCGGAGTTGCTCCGTGTAAAGAGGGTCTTAGAGTCTAGTAGAAACGTGCAAGAAATCGTTTGTATTTTTACGACCGATTTTATATTATTTGCTCCATTACAGAACGAATGGAGAATGTGAGATTGTCAGTTTTGAAAATTGGTTGTCCTTGTAAATAGAACCTTCACCCCGTTAAAATATCTTTAAATGCTATTTCTATTATTTTTTTATATTCCACCCTTACATCGAGACTTTTTTTCAAACTTAAGCAACTTTATTTCCATTCTGAGAAAATTCTTACAATTATTTACTTTTCCACGTGAATTTAGCGTTAAATATATTGTAGTATGCATTACTATATCGTAAGCTATCTGAGCTGTATTCCTATACACTGAACATAATGTTTTGACCTTTATCTAGGTCTTCGACAGATGTGAAATACAAGAATTGTCTAGTGAAAGGGTCGTGTAATTTGAAAATATTTAAGATAAATGGCGTTAGACGATAATTCTACAAATAAAACTATTCATGATGCCTGTTTTAGATTTTTGGGGGGTATTGTCCAGACTAGTACCTCAAAGTAGCGTACCAAGCTTTCGGATGTCGGACACGAATTATCTATTAATAAAATAAATAAAGCTAAGATTACCATTAAATCATTGAGAGTAATTTAGTATATAAAAATGTTCCGTCACTTCATAAGCAATTGCGATGAAGTGAGCTTTCAAAAGAGGATTTAAAGACATTCAATGGAATAAGAGAATATTTTTCAAGACTCGTGCATATTCGAATGTACCAAATACGGATGTTGAAACATATGTATTCTCAGTAGCATGTGAGGGTCACTAGGCGTGTAAAACTTCTCCGCGAAGCGTACCATGGCGGAGGTCGAGTCGGATCGTTTGTTCCGCGGCCCAGATTCTGCTTTCAAAAACGTAGCGAAGGTGCGGCATCGGATTGCATAGCTGTCTCCCCTCAGACTGACCCACGATTTACGGTGGTGAATTCTGCTTGGGCCACGGAGAGTATAACTTAAGGAAAACCTAAGACCGAAATAGTAATTTCTTTAAAAATGTTTCGCATGGAACACTCTGCTGGGTAGGTAGGACTGTCTAGTGGTAGAGTTTGGGCCTTCACGATGTCGCTGAGACGCAGGAGGTCGGTTCAAACCTTACTCAACCTAACTAGGCGAGATTTTCAGCTGGAGTTTCCGTCGCTTAATCTATACAAATGGCGGTTCGGTACGATAAGTTCCTCGACAACCCAACATCTCTCCTTTCCAATTCTCACTCTCACGGTTAGGTGGAAGAGCAGACCTCATAGCCTGGACCTCGCCATGAGACAATTAATGAAAAAAAAATAACAGAAGTGGTTTCTGCCAGTCAGATCACTTGACAAGAGCAGAGAGAAGTTGCTTGTTTAGTATTGTGACGTAGACAAAATTTTGTAACACCTTGGCATACCGCCCCGCTCACGGAGCAGATAGGGCGAGGGGGGAATAGCCAGGAAGTTTCCTCCTTTCTGAGTTTCTCCTCCAGTCTTCTTATATTTGTTCACATCCAGGAGAAAATAATTCCACGTGTCATGATTGTCAATCATATTAGTCATAATTAAGCATTAATTTCAAGTAATGTGCAAACAATGTTTCATGGAATTTATGTATATTATAAAAATCTGGAGTGTACCCCACTCATCTTTCCAATTATAATTCATAACAAAAAAATCATTTTTATAGTAACCTACGTTACCAACAAAATTTAAGAAAACAGAAGAATATTTCCAGAATAGAAATCACTATATCATTATTATCTAACGTGATGACCTATTCAAAGATCAATCGGTTCAAATATATTTATCCTCCCAACCTGAACATCATCTCTGCACATTCAGATACTGATTGCGTGAAGTGTCATACCTGAAGCTATTTGCAATTGCCGTAAAGGCTGATCTAAACAAATTGCTTTCAAGATAATTCATATTTGTGCAATAAATTTTCGCTGAACACGGGAATGCGGTTGAGCAAACTGTACGCAGAATTTACTGAACAATCAAAATTTATTTATTCGTCTTTTCGCAATTTTGATATTTAAGAAGCCGGAAGTGGAACGCGGTGTGAAAATGAAGTCGGTATGAGCTGTCCAGAAATATGTTATATTATTACGCAAATAATACATTACAAATGTTTTTCTATACTTTTTGAATTTTTATGAGGTAGCCCATCAGAATTATCCGGTTATCACGACGTTAATGCTTAATGTCAGCATATTTTCATGGAGATTCGTTTTGTGAAATGTATGAAAGGAATGTTGATTTCAGAATACTCATATTTTTAAGTATTGCTGCTAGTAATAAAATTCTTTTTTTTTATGGAAATTATATAAATATGATGTTACAAACTGCTTTGATTAAAATTTAATTATTTCGCTTTTTTAATATAATTGTATGAAAGAATTATTTACCTTCGAACTAATTGATCTATTTTTGGTCCTTAGACGAACCGCATGACGTCATGGATCGATGGCAGTTTTATCTACAGCACGAGTGAAGCGTGGGTGAGCGCCATGCGAAATTTCCAAAACGGCACTTTCCTGAGCGATGAGGATGGAGGCACCGGCATCGCTGGGTCCATGCCGGTGCGCAACACGATGCGCGTCCCGCTCTTCAACTCACCCGTGCCTCACGTTCTGCGCATGCTCAGCCCTGAGCGCCTGTTCTGTGAGTAAACGAGATGTCTTAAGACTGAAAATATTTACTTTGTAAATAAAGGAAAAACTATTAATTTTTTGCTAAGGACCTTGGAAAGAAGAGAGGTGATCGATTGAACTAAACGTCCAGAAGAAGAGGTGATCGATTGATAATAACTGGGTGTTCATAAAAATAAAATGTATAAGAAATCTTATCCTGGCGTCAAAATATGCATTTATTTAACTTTATTATGAATAGTGATATACGCCGAGAGGAATAGGCGTGCGGTCTTTTTTTTTTAATTTTTCAAGTTAACGAGAAATTTTACTTTAAGATTTTTCTTGCCCAACAATGAATTATAGTAAAGAAAGAAATTGCGCAGTTACGACAAGCAATGAACATTATTTAAAAAAGATTTTAATGCCAGTGATCAATGTATTCACGTGTTAAAAAAAGAAGAAAAATATTATAAAGTTAACAGTTCCCTTAATTAAACCATTGACGGGGCATGAACTTTTTATACCAATCTTTCTAAATTTGATCTCTTAATCATTTTTCCAAAACCATCCTATTAATATGGCTAGTGTTATTGAAAACACTCTTTATTACTAAATTAAAAATACTCTTAATAGCTATCAAAAAACTCATAGTAAAAATTTGCAATATAATAGTTTGTTCTTCAGGGAAAAAGCGACCAAGTTATTCCAGTGAAGTAGTAAAACATGTATGTGTATATCCAAGGTTTGCCCCTGTCGCGTAGGCAACCGCATCAACTTCTTTGTAATGTCGGATCATATTTCGAAAATAAAAAGAAAAATCTTCTCGCATCTTGTTAAATTGTATGCCGTAGATCTTCTTATCCATCACTGCGCAAAAATTTTCCTTAGTCATCTATCTAGTAGTATATTCATATTTCCCAATTTTTTATGAGATTTCCCAAATTTTTATGATCTGAATTTTTAGAAACTGGACATCTTGTGGCTGGAATTTATTAGACCTTTGATATTTCCATTTATAAATACAATATTTTGTATGATTTTTGTAGTAACAAAACATTAATAAAGACTATATTAGGATTTCTAAGTATTGTATACTTCTCCATTTGTGTGTTTGTGCATATGTAAATCATAAGATTAACATTACATTTCTTTCACCAATTTTAATTATTAAAGATATTTGCCATATTTTCCAAATTCTTGAAAGTATTTTAAGATAAGAATGAGCTTAAAATAAGATATGTTGCCAGTTCCTGAAAATTATAATGTGTGTTGCAGTGTTGGGTGATCCTCGTACTAACCAAAACCCAGCACTTTTGTCATTTGGAATTCTCTTTTACCGCTGGCATAATGTTGTTGCCAGTCGAGTGCAGGCTGAACATCCTGATTTACCTGATGAAGAAGTTTTCCAAAGGGCTAGAAGAATTGTAATTTCCACACTTCAGGTAATTTGTTTTGCTACATTTTGGTTTACTACATCAATTGAATAGCTACTTCATAAAAACTTCAGAATGGGTTTGCTTCTTTAGGTCATGGAGGAGAGGGTAATTTCATGTTTTGACTGGGGGTGCAGTGGTAGCAAGTACGAAGTACAATATGCAAAACACAGAACAAAGCACATTCCTAGATTTTTTAATTGTTTGACAACCACAGAGACTATTAATTAACTAGAAAACAGTATTATCAATTAAGAAACTAATCAAAATATTTATTGTACATCCACTTAATGAGCATTGTACTTATTTTATCAGGTAGGTAGAAAATTTATTTCATAACGTATCTACCTAACATTATTAAATTTGTAAAGAACCAACAATACAGTATTCATGTAATTAATGATTATCATGGTTAAGACACACTACAAAGAACATTGCCTTATATCCTTGCAACATATATTAAAAAAAGAAACATTATATTTCTCTCTGACTATTAGTTAAATACCCCACTAACACTATTAAATAAAACTATCACCAAAAGTTGTAATTATTTCTTAAACAAATTACTGCTGTTTGGATCAACATTTTACCTTGTGTTATTTATATTTTGCCTAACACTAGAGTTAATTGCAATCAATCCACTTATTGAGTAGTACTGGGTACAATCCACAAAAATGGGTCCATTTAGTAGGTTCAGAGATCTGATTTTCTTTTTAAGTTTAAATTTGTGAGTGGGAAGACAACTATCTTCCCCCTGCCCCTTTAAACTGCTTTTTGTATTTTGAATTTGGATATTAATAAAACCATCATTATTACTATTACTATTCTCTTTGTGTTCAGAAATGGAAGAAAATGTTATAATAAATGTAATATTAATTTCTGTTTTAAAATGTTAGAATTAGCAATTCATTGAAATCTGGAAACAGAATGTTTTAAATTAAAATTAGATGTCACTATTATGTGTGATTCTACCTCAGAAAACGTTACATCGCACAATCTTAATCAAAGTTTAAATGACCACAAAACTTGGCCAGCAAATTCTGTTATGTCTTTCATTAATATACACATCAAATTTGAATGAAATAATCCATTTTATTTATTTTAACTCAATTTTTAGCTTTCCTTCTGCCAGTGAATTTTTCAAATGAATTTACAATACAATTTTTGTTTGTGTGTTTTTTAGAATATAATTGCTTATGAATATCTTCCTGCATTCCTTGGAGAAGAGTTGCCTCCATACACAGGTTACAAACCTGATATGCATCCTGGAGTCAGTCATGTATTTCAAAGTGCAGCTTTTAGATTTGGTCATACACTGATACCACCAGGTATTTACAGAAGGGATGATAAATGCAACTTCCGCTCTACAGAGAAAGGATACCGGGCTCTTCGTTTGTGTTCCACTTGGTGGGATTCCAATGTAAGTTTATTTGATTATTCATAGTTTTGTATTGTTGTACCTTTGTTTATTTTTGTAACAACTTGTAACTTGTGTTCCAGGATGTACTTGCCAATAGTTCAGTTGATGAACTTCTTATGGGCATGGCTTCCCAAATTGCAGAGCGAGAGGACACTGTCCTTTGTTCAGATGTGAGAGATAAGTTATTTGGTCCCATGGAATTTTCTCGGAGAGATTTGGGAGCACTCAATATCATGCGTGGAAGAGACAATGGCCTTCCAGATTACAATACTGTCAGGTAATTCTTGATAACTTTTGAACAAAGGACTGGATTCTATAATCCCACAAGGATTAATGAATCTGTTGGGTCTCTGGCAGAAGTAACAAGTTAACCCTGTGTACCCATCCCCTAACATGTCCATATAGTAAAAATTACTTGTATGTTAAGGTGACAACAATGGCCTATAAAGAGCTAGAATGCAAAAATGTGTTATGTCTGTTTGAGCAATTTCTCAGGAGAAGGAAAACACATTTGAATATTACATGGAAAAAGCAATTTTAAAACTTAAATTTTATTTGATGAGTCAATGTACCTTAATTTCATAGAATGAATTTCTACTGCTAGTTTTATTGTTTGACTAGCACAAAATAAAACTAGGTATTAAGATGTATTTGCTCAAAATTGAGAGCAATTTTTACTGGATATGACTTATTTAGAAAAGTCAACGGGTATAATGATTTTTACATTTCTAATTTTTTTATGTAATTTTAAAAACCATTCTATATAATGAATTAACAATATAAATACATACCAAAACAGGATCAATTAAAGACAAGTTATATCTACAATCAAACAATTATCCATTCTTGGAACAATCTGTTAAAACTTAGAAATGTTGCTGTCACACACATTCACATTTTGACAGTTAAAAATTGATTTTTTATTTTGGTGGTATTCTTCCTCATAGAACTTATTTCCGACTACCACGCATCAAAGAATGGGCTGATATTAATCCCAAACTCTTCGCTGAACGTCCAGAGCTTGTGAGAAATTTGGCAGCTGCTTACAATAATCACTTGGACAATGTTGACTTGTATATTGGAGGAATGTTGGAATCAAGAGATGGGCCTGGCGAGTTATTCACAGCAATTATTAAAGAGCAGTTTACTCGAATCAGAGATGCTGACCGTTTCTGGTTTGAAAATGCAGAGAGTGGGTAAGTTGACTTGAAGAAAAGGTATTCTATGTCAATAAGAAGCTATTCTTCTAAGATTTTATTTTTGATAAATTTTATTGATATTTTTTTGCAAGGGAATGTTTCCACAGTAGTGAGTGCTTATAAAAAGTGACAGGCATACTGACAAATGTATCGTAATGCTGTTTTTGTGGAAGGACTGTTGGTTTTTAAAAGGTTTTAAATGTTTTGATAGTTGCATGCTTTTGTGAAAGTCTTCTCTCAAATGAGGACAATGTACAAGAAAATATTTTCAAACATGGATGTATGATAATATTGATGTAAGTCAACTAGAAAGAACATTTCAGTTGAAATAAGCTAATTATGAAATTTTGAAACAGAATTTTCACCGAAAAGGAAATTGAGGATCTGCGAAAAGTAACTTTATGGGACATAATTGTGAATAGTACAAACATTGCACCTGATGCTATTCAGAGAAATGTTTTCTTTTGGACTACTGGAGATCCATGCCCCCAACCAATACAACTGAATACTAGCCTTCTTGAACCTTGCATGTATCTCAAAGGATATGATTACTTTGAAGTAAGTAAATTTTTGGTAATACATCATTGATTGTTATTTACTAATTTTTTTATCTTCATTCTATTTCTATTAGAATGAATTACTACACATTATTATATTTTCTTCTCGTGCTATTCACTGTAATATTTTTTGTCTTGTTTCTTTTAAAATCATATAGAGTATCTGGTTTGATGAAGTCTCTTAGCAGGTATTCCAAAAATTTGCAGGAACTAAAAAGTTTTTAGCTTATTCCAGCCACTCTTTTTCTACTTATTCTTTTTCATAAGAAGATTCATTAGTTTTACAATTATTTTGGCAATCACAAAAAAAATAATCTACTGTTAAAATTGTTCATGATATGGTCATATGATAAATTGCTCATGACTAAAGAAAACTGCTTTTGATGTCCTAAAAATTTGGCTAGCTAAATCCCTCTCATCTCCACTATTAGTCAAATACTAAAGTCTACTTTGAAAAATTGGAAGAAAAAACATAATTTATTTTGATCCTCAACATGGTTTTAGGTTGACAAAGCATTGCATTAAACAAGCTTAAGAATTTCCTATACCAACTTCCAATTAATTTTTTTTATTTCTTTTGTAGGGAAGTGAATTAGCATTTATTTATGCTTGCATTTTCCTTGGATTTGTACCTATTGTTTGTGCTGGAGCAGCATATGGAGTTGTGAAATTACAAAACCACCGCAGACGACAATGGAAAGTAAAACAAGAGGAACTAAAGAGTAATACTTTGAATAAAGTGTCTGTGGACAAAATGATGGTCCGTGAATGGTTGCACGCTAATCATCGTCGACTGGTAAAAGTTAAGTTCGGTCCTGAAGCTGCTCTCCATACAGTTGATCGCAAAGGAGAAAAGTTAAGAACTGTCAACTTCAAGGGCTCGGAAACTATTACAATTGAGGAATCACAGGTAAAATCCTAAATTTTTAGTTTTATTGTTTATTCTGTTTTTTTTCCTTCATTTTAGGCAAAATGAAATTTCTAATTAATGGCCTTTTTGATTAATTACAATGTCCATTATTTGGTTTTACCTCTGAAAATATTGAAAGCAATTAAATTGAACAAATATTTTGTAAATGCACTGCACTTTGTGATTTATTAATTCATTTTACTTTTTTTGCACAAATATATTGTTAAGTTCCAAAAGTATTATTTGCTGCGTTTTCTGCCTAAAAATGAATAAATGTTTTCACTGAAAATTCTTCTCTTTGTTTTGTATTGATTTCAGCCTGATGGAAGCAGAGCTAGTAGAAAGAGGCCAGTTCTATTGATTAGGTCTCCTCGAGATCATGATTTGGTGCTTGAATTTGATAATGTTGCAACACGACGCAAATTCGTTACTAAATTGGAAACCTTCTTAGGTTCTCATAAGAAACATTTGTTGTCAGTTCCTGCTCTTAGAGAATTAATGTTGAACAATGCAGAAACACGAGAACGTCGTCAGAAAAGACTAGAACATTTCTTTAGAGAAGCATATGCTCTGACATTTGGTCTTAAACCTGGAGAAAAGAAGAGAAGAATGCGTGATAGGGATGATGATGATGCTGTGATGCGCACATCCCTATCAAAAAGTGAATTTGCCAATGCTTTGGGAATGAAGTCAGATGATGTGTTCGTCAAGAAGATGTTCAATATTGTAGACAAAGATAGTGATGGACGCATTTCATTTCAGGTAAATTGCTATGATTCATTTGGTTCCTTATGTGTGCCACTTGCTTCATAAGAGATAGTTATGTAATATTTTATGTCTCTGTGGCTCTGATAATAAATGTATTAAGAATGCTTGGTACTTCAGATCCTGATCAACTCATTAATTTGTGTCTGAATAATTTTGCTAGTCAATCTGATTAGTTTTATATAGTGGTGGAAAAATACATGAGAACTTTTAAGAAACTTAAATTTATGTTACTTTTATAAAATAACCTTTAAAAAACAGAATTTTTCATGTCAAATTTACATTTCAGGAATTTCTTGATACCGTTGTCCTTTTTTCAAGAGGAAAGACTGAAGACAAACTGCGCATTATTTTTGATATGTGTGATAATGATCGTAATGGAGTAATTGATAAAGGAGAACTTTCGGAAATGTTGCGGTCTCTAGTTGAGATTGCTCGTACAACTAGTCTATCGGATGAACATGTTACAGAACTAATTGACGGCATGTTCTCAGATGCTGGTCTACAGCACAAAGATTATTTAACTTATCACGATTTCAAACTCATGATGAAAGAGTATAAAGGTGACTTTGTGGCCATTGGACTTGATTGTAAAGGGGCCAAACAAAATTTCCTTGATACTTCCACAAATGTGGCTAGGTAATTATAATATTTGACAATTCTTCAAAAGATATACTTCAGACATCATAAATCATTGTAAATATAATAATATTGTAGGATGACAAGTTTTCAATTGGAACCCCCATCTGACCATGGTCGACATTGGCTGCAAAAGAAGTGGGATTGCATCACAACATTCTTGGAAGAGAATCGTCAAAACATTTTCTATTTGTTTGTATTTTATGTCATCACAATTGCCTTATTTGTTGAAAGATTTATACGTGAGTATATCCATCAAAAATTAATTGAATAGGAAATGTAAAACTAAATTATTAATTTATTATTATATTTCCTCTTTCAGATTATTCATTTATGGCTGAACACACAGATTTAAGACATATTATGGGTGTAGGAATAGCAATCACCAGAGGATCTGCTGCTTCTCTAAGTTTCTGTTATAGTCTTTTACTGTTGACTATGTCTCGTAATCTCTTAACGAAATTAAAAGAATTTTCTGTACAACAGTATATTCCTTTGGATGCTCATATCCAGTTCCATAAAATAGCTGCTTGTACTGCTTTGTTCTTTTCTATTCTTCATACTGTAGGACACATTGTTAACTTCTATCATGTTTCCACTCAACCTGTTGAACATCTTAGATGTCTTACCAGTGAAGTACATTTCTCATCTGATTATAAGCCAGGAATTACTTTCTGGCTTTTCCAAACAATCACAGGTTTGTACATGATTGTAATCATGATAATTAATGTTAGGGCAAGTGTCTTACATTAAAATAAATATTGTTTTCTTTTTTTTATTATAGACATTCACTTGTATTATGTATGTAAAAATGGTATTTCTCATCTCGAATCAATGTTATTTAATCTTGACATGGTTGTGTATATTATCTCTGTAGCCTGCTTCTCCTCCAGTTTTTGTTTGATGCTTTGATCGAAAAAATTGATGGATTTAAACAGTTATTATCCTTCATGAGGCGATATGTAGTTCTAAATTTATACCCTTGGAGAAACATTGACACAAGTGCAAATTCATTCATTGCAGAGAACATCCAGTGAAAGTTTGTGTTGCTGACACCTTAAAAGACATTTCTTTTGCTGATGTAGTGATAAATTAAATAGTAAAATAACACATTACGCCTTTAGGTCTGCACACAAACACTATTCACAAAATATTGTGAGCAACTGATGTTGTAGCACCGGGGACATGAATCATGAGAGGCAATGTAATAAAGAAACAGCTGCCTTCAAACACAAAAGGGAAGAAATACTATTTTTTTTCTTTTTTTCTCCTCCAATAGGGTTAATCATTTACAGTTTTGTTACCTAATAGCATTAATGCTCATTCAGAAAAAGTTGCACATGTGTCATTTTTACACCTGATTTTTATTTTTTTGGGAGAAAAACTAATTTGTCCTTTTGTTTATTACCTTCATATTCTTGTTAATTGTATTTAATTTTTCAGGATTAACTGGAGTGTGGCTCTTCATTATAATGGTTATAATATTTGTATTTGCTCATCCAACAATTAGAAAGAAAGCATATAAATTCTTTTGGACTGCGCATAGTCTTTATGTTTTGCTTTATGCATTATGCCTGATTCATGGACTTGCAAGGTTAACTGGTGCTCCTCGATTTTGGTTATTCTTTATTGGTCCTGGAATAGTATATGCTTTAGACAAAGTAAGTAAAATACTCATATGATCCTCCATAAATATAAAAATAAGATAGTTTGAAAGTAATTTATTCTTGCTGTATTTATTGATTATTGTGGAAAGGCAATTACATATTCAAAATTTAAGACATGAAGGGATAATTGTAGAGATATTTCTATACTTGTTTCTTGTAAGCCCCTCTAATCAGTCTTAAATTTGAAATAATGATTTTGTTTTAAATCCTTAAAAATTCAAGGATTCAAGAACTAGTTAAACAAATAGGTTTTAGCAAATGGTTGGCTGGCATGTTTTTGTTTTTTTGTTTTTTTAATTTTAATTGGAGCTTTAGGGCTCATCAACATCAAGGTCATTGGAGTCCTTGTAGGCTGTCTTGAGCTCCAATGGATCCTACAATATAGGTAGTGGGTAGGGGTTGTGCATATGCACAAGTATGAGAGTATTGGGTCGGGTAATTTTTTAAAGACCTACACACATATCTTTTAAATATTTGTTCTCAGCACCATTTTGTATTTAAGACTGTTTCTCCCTGTAAACAAAAAATTAATTGCATAATGCAGTTGTATTTTTGTTTTGCAGGTTGTTAGTCTTCGTACCAAATATATGGCACTTGATGTAATTGAAACGGAGCTCTTGCCATCAGATGTTATCAAGCTCAAGTTTTACCGTCCTCCAAATTTCAAATACCTCTCAGGTCAGTGGGTGAGACTATCATGCACAGCATTCCGTCCAGAGGAGTATCACTCATTTACTTTGACATCGGCTCCACATGAAAATTTCCTCTCGTGTCATATTAAAGCACAAGGACCTTGGACGTGGAAATTGAGAAATTATTTTGATCCATGTAATTATAATCCTGAGGAAGACCATCCAAAGGTAAAAATTATGTAATTATATTTGTTCATACTTAAACATGGAAGTTGTCATACAAATTGTTGTTGAAATCGTGCATCATATTATTAATTATAAAAGATTCATTATAAGTTACATTGGCAGCTGTATCGTAATGGTATTTCGTAAGCGTAGGAGTGCAGGTTTGATACCCTTCTTGGCAGATCTGGGTGAGATTTGTATGTGGGATTAATATGAGGATTTAGGTTAGGTTTGTATGTGGTTTGTATGTGAGTTTGAATCCATTTACAACGTAACATATTTGATGAAGTGATAATATATGTAAATTTATTACCAAATGAAATTCACTGTTATGTTGATTCAAAAATGATTGATCATAAGATTGTGTTTTTGTTTTTGGTGATCCATATAATTCACTCCCAACACATAACTACTTTTCTTATTGTATGTTCCTAAAATAATAATTTTGTTTTGATGCTTTTTGTTATATTTATATTTTTTAGTTCTGCTCCTCTTCATAGTCTTTCATATTTTATGTTCTCCTTTTCCTCCTATTACATATTTAGTTTCTTCCTCTTTTCTTAAACTTTAGGTGTGCACACAAACACTATTCACAAAATTTCCTCAGAGTTTATTTCATACCTGGTCATATTTTCTTCTCTCCAAACTTTCTCTACAATTTTTTGCATTCTATCAACTTGTGGCATAACTTCATATTTCATTTAAGTTGCTTTTCATCCAGGTATTTTGTAATTGACATTTCTGTTTTATATCAACAATCAATGGTATGCGCTGTCTAGTACTGAAATATGAATTTTAAGTATATATTTTTCTATTGTAGATTCGATTGGAAGGCCCCTTTGGAGGAGGAAATCAAGATTGGTATAAATTTGAAGTAGCTGTGATGGTTGGTGGAGGTATTGGAGTGACACCTTATGCATCTATACTGAATGATTTAGTGTTTGGAACATCCACTAATCGATATTCAGGAGTTGCATGTAAAAAGGTAGAGTTGCAAAATGATATAATGTAAGCTAGACACACAGGAATTTATCTACCTAACAAGTTAAGCTTATTTTGCTTGTTTAAAATACATTTTGTTTGTTTAAAATATATTTTGCTTGTTTAAAATATATTTTGCTTGTTTAAAATATATTTTGCTTGTTTAAAATATATTTTGCTTGTTTAAAATATATTTAGCTTATTTAAAATATATTTAGCTTATTTAAAATATATTTAGCTTGTTTAGAATGAGGCTTGGTTGTTTAGAATGAGGCTTGGTTGTTTAGAATGAGGCTTGGTTGTTTAGAATGAGGCTTGGTTGTTTAGAATGAGGTTTGGTTGTTTAGAATGCTATTAGCTTGTTTAGAATGCCGTTAGCTTGTTTAGAGTACAGTTGGCTTGTTTAGAGTACAGTTGGCTTGTTTAGAGTACAGTTGGCTTGTTTAGAGTACAGTTGGCTTGTTTAGAGTACAGTTGGCTTGTTTAGAGTACAGTTGGCTTGTTTAGAGTACAGTTGGCTTGTTTAGAGTACAGTTGGCTTGTTTAGAGTACAGTTGGCTTGTTTAGAGTACAGTTGGCTTGTTTAGAGTACAGTTGGCTTGTTTAGAGTACAGTTGGCTTGTTTAGAGTACAGTTGGCTTATTTAGCTTGTAAGTGTGCTCCATGTAGTCACACAGTTTGTTTAGTCGTTTTTTTTAAATTAAAAAAAATGTTATGAAAGCATGGAATAATTGGTTACTAATGAAAATTTTAGGTTTACTTCTTATGGATTTGTCCATCTCACCGGCACTTTGAATGGTTTATTGATGTGTTGAGAGATGTTGAGAAGAAGGATGTTACCAATGTTCTAGAAATACATATTTTCATCACCCAATTTTTCCATAAATTTGATCTCCGTACCACCATGTTGGTAAGTAAAATGTAAAATTGTATTGTAAAATAGTATTTGTTTACACAAATATTAGCTAATACATCTAAAACACAGCTACAGTTGAAGGCTCTTAATAAAATAATTAATTTATAATATAAATTAAAATGAATGAAGATTTGCTTAAACTGAATGACTGGTTTCTTGACAATAAATTAATACTAAATGTAAAGAAATCTGAACACATCACCATTGGATATTATGTAGATAGCATTCCTCTTAATATTAAAATTTTGACACTGATGAGCCCTAAAATCCCACAAAAAAAAGCAACAACTTAAATATTGTTTAACAATACTCAGATCAGAAGATTCAACTACGTTAAACATCAGGATATTTAGGGTGGACCTTAATCTTCAATGGGTTTATAATAAACAGTTTGTTCTTAATAGGTTTTTTCCTTTATCTCCCATATAAACTTCGTTACCTGTCTTTGAAAGCAACAGAAACCATTTACTGTATTTTGCTTATTTATATATTATTATTATTATTTTTTTAATGGGGCTTTAGGGCTCATCAACGTCAAGGTCTATAGTATTATTAATTATAGTTTTATAATTAATTATGGGTTGTTGTTTTTTTGAGAGATTAAAGTTGTTCCAGTTTAGTTGGATAAGCTCCACCCCAGATTATAAAACTATAATTAATAATACTATATAAAACCATAATTAATATAGTATTAATTTTATCTCTCCAAAAAAAGCTACTCAAAAAACAAAATGCCAGTATATAATAAAATCTGTCTATAAGAAAAATTGTATTTATATTGCCACCATTTATTTTATATGCTACTGATTAAATTTAATAATCTTAATGTTTCTGATAAATGTAAACAGAAGAAAATATTGAACTTTTTTATAAAAATACATACTTTATAATTTTGTTTCCTTGTTGCATATTGTTGTACTTTCATTGTAAAACTTGATGCAAACAATCTTTCTACTTTTTGTTTTTGTATTTTAACTTAAACATTCACAACTTTTGTTTAAGTTTTAAATTTTATTATTTATGGCCAGTGGTGGCAATTAGGGGGTGCATTTAAAAAAATGATAAAAATTTCATTTTAACCGTTTAAAACTGGGAATTGTGGATAAAATTACACAATCCTTGATGTGGTAGTCACCATTTGTCTTTCCATTGATTTATTTCATTTTAGTAATTTCCATCATACTTAGTGGACATATACAGAAAATGCCAAGTTAATGAAAATTGTCAATATTTTTTTTCCCTCCCCACTTTTGATTCCCAATCACTGCTACTGTTTGTACTGTGCCTGGGTACAGAAAGGTATACCTCTCTTCCATGGTATGTGATATATCTCCTCATGGAGAATTTATGAACTCATTCTAACTTAATAAATAAAGAAATACCCTCTTAAATTTCATAGAAAAGGAAGTTTATTGTA
Source organism: Laupala kohalensis (assembly GCA_002313205.1). Lineage (NCBI taxonomy): Eukaryota > Metazoa > Arthropoda > Insecta > Orthoptera > Trigonidiidae > Laupala > Laupala kohalensis. The sequence continues at coordinate 28,190 of NNCF01127582.1, read as the reverse complement.
GCTCATATTTCTTTCAGTATATATGTGAGAATCACTTTCAACGGTTGTCAAAAATGAGTATGTTTACTGGACTGAAGGCTGTGAACCACTTTGGACGGCCTGATATGTCATCATTTCTAAAATTCGTTCAGAAGAAACACAGTTATGTAAGTCAATAATAACTTATACCAATAGCGTATTGATAGTTTATTTTTCCTTCTACTTAATGATATAATTTAAATGATAGTAAAATGTAAAATTTCTTAAAAATGGTAGTGACAATAAATTTTATGTCTTAGGTAAGCAAAATTGGAGTTTTCAGCTGTGGACCCAGACCACTCACCAAAAGTATAATGTCAGCTTGTGAAGAGGTAAACAAAGGACGCAAGTTGCCATATTTCATCCACCATTTTGAAAACTTTGGTTAACAATGTTTTTTAAGTTGCTCTTCTGTATAATTACATAAACTGAATTGTATGGGGAAGAGACAAGAAGTTAGTCATTAACAACTATTTAAAAAACTAATTAATTTCTTCATGTCGCATCATTAAATTTGTCTGGAAATGGTTGGATTGAGTGAAACTGGAAATATGAACCTTGTATTTTTATAAAGACAAAGAAGAATTTTTAGTTTTGAAACTGAACATATTATTGTTTGTAAAAAGTTTCCTTCATATATTTTTATTTCAGAAATAGACACCATAAAAATTTTAGAAGAAGAGTCCCATCCCTTTGTACATATTCAGTATATTTTTCTAAAGTTGTATAAAGTGACAAATTATTCACAGAAACCTATTCTTTAGCATTTTTGTAAAATTAGTGGTTGCATTACTTTTAAATGTTTGTTTCTGAATGACCATGATGTGTAAAATGTAATGTGTGTGAAATAATAACTGTGATAATTGCCCTAAAAACCAAATTGTAGTTAGACTTAAGATCTTTCAAAGGAGTAGAATGCTTGACATAGGTTTTGTCAAGATGAAGTCCACTAGTGAGAAGGAACAGCATGTCTGAGAGAAATCTTTTGAATAGTGAAGATATGTTTTCCTGAATGATTTTATGATACAAGAGACAGTACAACTTGACATCATTAAAAGAACATTTATGAATCAGTTTCAGGTTAAGCAATGCCATAAAATATTTTTCAGTGATACATTGCATTTTGTTTTCCAGGATTTTTCTAAAACTTGTCTTATGAGAAAAGTATTTTTAGAAGCCATTTGTATAAGTTAACTTATTTATTATGCATCTTGATTGAGTCAGAGAGTACATTGTGCATAAAGAATGCATGTAATACATGTGTCTTAAAATTGTAAATATGGTGATTGTGTTTTGTAAAGAATTTTTTGTATTATATGCTAAATAAATGATACATTATGTATTAAATGTGAATAACTTCTTTTTTTTGGAGGGGGAGAGGGGGGAGGAGAAATCTGAATAACTAAGTATTATATCTGTGCCAGATGTTCATTGTGTGCCCATTTCTACATGTAACCCAAGCAAATACACTTTGCTGAACTTAGTTATATTCTTATTTAAGTAAATTAATACCTGAATTTTTATTATGATATAAGATGTGTAACTCATAGAACAATATGAGCAGTATTACCAGACAATTTTTATCATGGCAGACAATTTTCTTAAAAGAACAATTCATTGGAGGAGAATATTTTATAAAATTTTATTCTTCTATGGAACAACTGTGTACTTAAGTCTACATTAAAAATCTATGATGTTCAGCAGAACAATCTTAAAGAGAAAAATTTATCGTGAATTCATGATTTAAATACACGAGAAATTTCAAGGACAGACTAAAGGAATTAATAATTTTGTTATCAAACCACTTACTACTATAACTGACTCCAATTTCTTTCACAAGTTTACTAGACATTGATTGTGGAAAAGTTTCAATGCTAATTGAAGCCATAAATAGCACAATCAAATTCACTAACTTTCAACAGTTCAGAACTGCTATGAAGCTTGAAGTTTGAGTGTTCTCTAAAAAACAATTATCTGACATAAATCCGAACTGTTTTGTCCGGAAAAAGATAAGAATGCTGGTGAGCATTCAGAAGTTAGTCATATAACTGAATCCCTTTTGCACTACATATACACAGATTACGTTGGTGAAGATGTGCTTTTAGCAGAGTATTTATCTTTCAAAGGAGAGAGGACAGATATAAATTACTCTTTAATTCTTATTTCAAACCAAAGATACCCTCTTACACCACCTCAAATCCGTCCTAACCCTACAAACAAGATTCTCTACTTGTTCCATTTTTAAAGAATCTTTTCAATTTTGAAGAGTAGTTAAGTGACGACTCGTAAAGCATCACTAGATATGTCTTTAGTTTCTACCTTACGAAAATATTTCTTTTTCAAATTTTCAGCTGATAATTGCGGAGAATTCGCGCTCGTCATTTAAATCATTGCTACTTTTTACAGGATCGCCAATGTCACGGAGTAGATAGCCTGTTTTACAGGTTACGTGGATAACATGTAAACAAATTCGCTTCTTCGAGTATTTAGGGCTTTTACTTTCCATGATATGCTAATATTTATATTTACTTATGATTTTATGATTCATGAGGCATGATTTTTCCTCCAAAAATATAACGTCGAGAAGTTGGGTAAAATGATCATTCCGTAAATAAAAACGTATCGTGTATGCATGCATATGCATGCCTAAGGACGGTGATTTCAAGTAGCTGTCACGCGTCTGTCACTGAATTTGTAAGACGAAAAAGTCACATTCTGCAGCGCATAAGCCGCTGTGGGGTCTTTTTGTTTCCTCAAAATAGCCTCCGGGTGATAGTCTGAGAAATGTCATTAGATGAACGCCCCAGAGATATTATGGAAATGGCCGATAATGCAGATATTGGACCTGGACAAGCTTTCGAGACTTTTGTCACGATGGAAAATTTACTCGAAAAATTAAAATTATTAAATTACGATAAAGAATTCGTTAAAAGTCTTATGGTTAAACCTATACACAGGTGAGATTTACTTTTAAGTAATTTTATTCTGAATTTAATCGATAATGATGCAGATAATTTTCGGTAATGTTTCATTTTGGTTGTAGACACTATTTTGCGACCCAAACAAATCCCGGGGAGCAATTTTTTGTATTTACATCTCTTGCTGCCTGGCTGATTCGATTGACTGGTAGGCCATTTGAACAACCTCAAGAATATGACGACCCCAACTCAACAATATCAAGTATTCTGGATGTTGTGAGACAATTGGTTAGTAAGTTGTGAGTCATCTGTTATTTATATAGATTTTTTAAAGAAACATTTCACAGAAAATGTTCAGTGATCTTATTATTCGTACTTTTAAATGATTCTTCAAGATGGGATTGATTGATGAGATACATTATGTTTCTGAAACTTTATTAGGAATAGAGAAACATAAGTTTCAAGCTTTATCTTCACTTCCTTTATTTTTGTTGATTTTTTAAAACTTTTTTGATGATTTTGTCGTATTTCCTGAAGTTTTGTGAGGTAACAATGTTGACATTCATAATCAATGTCCTAGTGAAACAGAATGGAGCAAACAATCAGTCCTCCAAAATTTTCTGAACTCATTGTCAACGTACTCTAATGTACAAACTATTGATCTGACAAAAAACTAAAGAGGTAAATTGTTTAAAAAATTGTGTGAAATTTATTTATAATTCATTAATTTTTCATGCATATTATTTGTTATCATCTTTATTTATAATAGTTTATTTCTAACTGTAAGCACCCTTGGCACAGTTATGTATATGACACGGTTGTGTTCCCCCATCCTGACCCAGATTTCTCTCTGACTTTCCTTTGGGTAAAGGCAGATTTTCTCATAGATGGGAATATAATTAAATTTTGTTGATATTGCACGTAATATCTAACATTCATTTTGGAATAGTAAATGGATAACAGTAGTACTAAGGTATTATGAGCAATGATGAATGTTTTGAAAAATCACAAAAAAAATTTTATGAAAAAAAAATCATTATCCATCAAGTTGTCAATTAAAATTTTGACCTTCTGGGGTTAATAGTTGAATAAAACCTTCTCCAAGTTGTACGGGTTCTTATTCATAGTCTCTGAACCAACTATTTTTTTTAATAAATTCTAATGTAATTCTCATTTATATTCGTATAAAAAACTGTCACCTGTTTTACAAACTTAACACAGAAAAATAAGTTGAACAAAATTTGCTCAACCTTTCAGGACAGTTAAGAAAGTTGTTCAACAAGAGCTGTCGCAAAAGTAGAGAAATCTGTCAAATTAGAGACCATTTTACAAATTCACGGTTTCAGTATAAATGAAATAATTAATATTACTTTAAAACTAGTTGTCTGAGTAGATATATCCTGTCAAGTTCTGTGCTTTATATTACAGACAACCTCTTATATCCATTGACTGAACACTTCACTTTCAAGGAAATTGTGAGAACCGAATCACAGTTGTACATTATTTACATTGCCATTGGCGTTTCGGACCCAGCTTTTGACCCTTCATCAGAATGTAAAAACAGATCCATGCAATAGCATATTTTGTGAACTTGTAGGTAAAATTATTGTAGTCTATTGGACTTGGTCAATGTTTTTTTAAAACAAGTTAACCATTACGTTAAATTGTTTGATGTAAATAGATAAAAAAGTTCAACAGTATGAATGGTGTCAACTCCCCTTCTGTTTGAAACAGTAGGGGAGTTTACACCATTCGTACTGTTGAAGCCCCCAAAAAATAAGAAACACAATTTTGTAGTTGTTTATTGCATTTAAAGAAATATTTATCTTTTTAAGGTTGAAATTCTGAATCAGCACTAAAAAAAACTATAAAGGAGTAAAGATTCCAGGCTTCTTTCCAAAAAATTTTGTGTACAAATACATAATGAGACTACTAAGAAGGACAAATTTGAAACAAGTTTTTTCATATTAATTTTGTGAAATAAATGTTCTTTAGGTAAATAAATTGCATCAGTTTATCTGAGTTAATCTCAGAAGGTGGAAAATTTTGGTTGCCCCATCCTCTATTATGTAAAATATTTACATTGGCTGCCAAGGGTAGTATGGTAATATTTATGTTAATTTACAGGGAGCTCAGATTGATTTTTCCCCTAATAAGTTGAAACAAGGATGTGGTGAACAAGTGGTTTTTGTCCTCAGTCATCTTGTGGATGCTGCTCTCCAAGCAGTTAAATTCAATTACCAGAAGTAAGTGTGTATTTTGGCTCATTTTTGTTTATCATACACATTTATTTTGCTCCATTTTGTCACTTTCAACATGTGAATTATTGAAATCTCTTTAGGAAGTACTTCTCTTCATCAAATCGTAATAAAATTGTCCAGGCCATTGCATTTTTGATGACACTTTAATATTACTGTTAAAAAAATAATACAAATCCCCTTCCTGCCCCTAAAAAGTAAGTCACTAGGGCTACGTACTTTTTAAAATAATTGAGGAAAACTAAGTAGTCACAATAAAATAGAACAGGAGAATATATCTACAGGCCCTCTAGTATCAGGTTCTAATCTTTTTTCTGTACTCTTTTCATATTTATTTCAATTTTATAGCATTTTTGTGTAAATCTTCGTGGATTCTGCCCACTGTAATAAGAAATGTTTCATGCAAATAATCCATGTACATGTAAAAAATCTTGTATGTTATTCTAACTAGGCCAAAACCACCTCCTGAATTAGAGGAGGATGAGGGACAAATTGAAGATGAATCTGAGTTGATATTAGAGAAAGTTGAGGAAGAGATGGCTGCTGTTTATTCAGATGAAGAAGAAGAAAATTTAATTCATGTTGATGACCTTCAACATCTCTCGTTTGGAAGGAAGGTTTGTTTAAATTCATAAAATTATATTTGTCTGTTTAGTGACATGATTAGCGTTTAAGGTGATTCAATTATTTATTTATTAAATTTTTTTCTACTTGCCTGTAATACAATTTTACTGTACCAAGTACATCTAAACTGATAAAAGAATTATTTGGAATGTCTGAGACATGGGAATTGGAGAAAGGTAATCGATAAAAGTACTGACACTTCGTGGACTTTTCTTACGGCTTTTTGCAATCAAAGTATGATTGACAATGCAATTATAATTGGCTGCTAATCCGTAGATGTGCATAATCTTCACTCACAGAACTGTTGACTATAAAGCTTACTAATGCGTAAGCCAAAGTTCAACTGTGTTACATGAGGCGGACAATTCACTTAACAAATGATCCATGTGACTGAATCATAAAAGAAAAATTATATAATGGCTTTGAAGAACATTGTTTGCAGGTACATAACCTAAAAGTGAAATGAAAACAAAATAATTCAGAAGATTTAAAATGAAATACACCAGTAAAACTGGGAAGTCCCACCTCTCTGCCAAGGACTTTACCTGGCATGACCTTCATCTGAGACCGTCTGGGAAACAACGCTCCGCTACTCTCTTAGCTACATACCTTACCTTACCTCCTCCACCCACCCCTATTGCTACCTTGTCATTTTCTCCATCTCTCCCCACTCCCATCTCTTCTCCCGTCCTTGATGTCTCTGTCCCAACCCGGATTCCTTCCGCCCCCAAACACAGTTATATCTTGCGGTCGAGAGTTCGATGTGTTGCTTGAAGATGACAATAAAATATAAATTCTCCTCAACCAACTAAATTCAAAGAAAGTAAAATAAATATCTTTCTACATAATGTTCAGTTGTTTTCCAACAAAGTAATAGATATTGAAATTATTTTACTAGACTATCTATTTTATTTGTTGTGTGTAACAGAGCATTGGCTTTCTGACAATGACATAAAAAGTACTTTTATTCCAAATTATTCTTTAATTAGTTTTTACAGTCGACAAAATTTCAAAGGTAATCGTACTCACGGCGATGCATGTATCTACGATAGAAATGACATTTTATCCTCCCCACTGTTAAAGTTATGAGAAATTCTGCTTGAATGGTATTTTCGAACTCTCTGCAGTTCATTTGACCGATAAAAGCATTGTAGTTTTGTGTATTTACAGACCTCAATCAGATCCTGAAATATTTTTTCTGAATTTCGAAATTGTATTAAAATGTTTAACACAGAAATATATGAAATCTATTATCTGTGTCGATGTCAGTATCGATAAATTCAATGTATTTTTTTCAATACTCTTGAAGTATTAAACACTTGCTTTCCTATAAAATGCAAGTTAGTTAAAGTAAACAATCACAATCGATGGATAACTCAAGGGATTACAATTTCTTCCAAAAACAAACCTCATTTATATTATCTTTCAAAACTCAATAACCAACCATCCGAATTTTATGATTATTTCCGTAAATATAAATCCATTCTGAGAAAAGTGGTCTATGCAGCTAAAGTTATGGAAAATGACAGACAGATAATAGAATCGAACAACTGGACTAAAACCATGTGGAATATGATAAAGAATTACACACCCCCTTCAGAAAATCACCAAGAAAACATTTTCCTACTAGACAATGACAAAATTGTATTAAATCCAAAGGATATCACAAATTTATTTAATTCTTATTTCTCAAAAATAGGTAAAATATCGAAATCAGTAACTCAAAACCAAAGTCCACCAAATACATCCACACACATACCACATTTTATGTTCACTTCCAAGACTAACTCTTGTGAAGTTATGAATGTCATCAGTTCTTTAAAAAATAAGTATTCAGCAGGAATAAATGATGTACTTGAATTTATAGTAAAATCTTCCTCTCATGTTATATTAAATCCACTCACTCATATTTTCAATAACTCTTTGTCAGAAGGTGTGTTTCCTGACATATTTAAAAAAGCTAAAGTGAAACCATTACATAAGAAAGGATATAAATGTTGGAAACACATACCACTATTGCCAACTTTCTCTAAAATCCTGAAAAAACTCTTCTATAAGAAACTTTTAGACTTCTTATTACATAATAATATTCTCTCAAATGATCAGGACAGTTTCAGGAAATCCTATTCTACTAACAGCACCATATTTTCTTTTCTAAATGATGTGACCGATTCAAACGAGAATAATTCAGATTATATGTAAATCTCACCCCCGAAATTCATGTAAACCTTTATTTAGAGAATTAAATATTCTCCCTCTACCTTGCATATACATTTATGAAGTAATTATGTTCATTAAGACAGAACTATCAAAATCCCACCTCTGCTTTAGAAGAAATAGTCTTGTTCATGAACACAACACTCGTAATAAGGCTAATATTCATCGTCCTGGCGTGCCAAAGAGACCCTTATCATTCACGAATAATTTTGTATAATTCCCAAAAATCTAAAATATATAAATAAATTGAATCTTTTTAAATCTGCAGATAAAATTTTTTCAATGTGCTATTGTTTAATATTTTAATAAATGAAGTTAATGAGAGTTTCAATTTCCTAATAAATATTGTTTTCCACACGACTTCAGATGATAAAGTGATGTCTCTTATACTTTATCAGTCCATTGTTACTGTATCCTAGATATTGATTAAATTCCTTTTCATGCATGTTGATTTTGCTCCCCTTGTTTATTAATAGTTTATTTCTAACTGTACACAACTTTGGCACAGTCGTGTACATTATCTATGTAGCCCCATCCTGGTCTGGGTTTTCCTCTGGGTAGCGGCAGATTTTCCTTGGGCAGGAATGTCATTAATACTTTTGTTTTATTTAACTCAAATTTTTACTGCACCAATATCTACAATTTATTTTGAATAATAAATTGATAACGGTAGGTACTTATTAAATAATTTCTTTTGTAAATGTTAAATCTGCCACTGCCCATGGGCCCTTGATAGGAATTGATGGGATGGTCCCTTGCTTGTCTCTGGAGAGTAACTTAGTTTATTGCCCCCAACATGGTCATACGCAGTTTGCAACTGCTTTTTTGACAATAAAGTTAATTTTAAGTATTAAATATGTTATACTACTGCTATTTATATCCATTATATAATCAAAATAAATAAAATAATATCACAACACCTGACAATTGCTTAAACCTAAAGTCGAAATATGTTCTTCAAAGCACAAAATAAATGTTATTCATCCATAATAAGGTTGCAAGTCTTAAATTATTTACTTATTTAGAAATCTGTTATACTCAGATTTCACTGATATATAATGTGGTTTTATCTTTAATATTAAAGAATTCTATGGAAAGTCAAAAACCAGAAGAAATTTTGGAATCGAATACTGATAAAGAAAATTGGAAACTTGAAATAGAAAGGGTTTTGCCACAATTAAAGGTCACCATAAAGTCAGGTAAGATACTTGATAGAAAATGTGTACATTTTGCTATTTAAGTGAGAAGTTTTTGACAAAATACAAAAATCCAAACTATAAATATTTTGATTTGAACTTAAATGAATGGATTTTCAGATCCAAGAGATTGGCGTTCACACCTGGAACAAATGAAGCTCCATCGTTCAGGCATTGAAGAAGCTCTGACGAACACCAAGGTGCAGTTGGACAAGTTACATACAGATATTTCTCGAACGTTGGAGAAAATTAGTAGCAGAGAGAAATTTCTTAATAGTCAGATGGAGCCTCTTCTTGCACAATACAGAACACTTCAAGTATGTAGTTAGTATCTTGTATATTCTTATGAGAGTTTAGTCAACCTCATACTCCTCTTATGCTTTCAATAAGGGACAAGCCTCTCTTAATCGATTACTGTTGAGTAATCTGTTAGTTCTTTAGTGGTGAACAGGTGGGCGAGTCATGATATCAAATTGTTTACTATGAAACTTGAAATTGTATATTGTTTTCTCCTGCACAGTGTATAAACAATTGTTTACTATACAACAAATCAAAATTCTTTCCAACCTTGTTTTCATCAAAATCATCATCTACGTGTTTATCTAACTTGTTTATCCTACAATTCGAATCTTTTCTCTTGATATGTTGTTTGATGATAGCAAAAAAGAAAAGAAAGTCTATTATGTATCTGTATACAAGAGGTGGGTTTAGTGATGAAACTCTATGCATAGATTGTTGATGGTGAAGGGGACAGTCTCTTTTCCCTTTCCACACTGTTACTGTAGGAACTGTGACAGTTCTGAGGTGGAAATTGCTGTTTACGCATGCACACAATTGTGAAAGGCAACAGTGCACCTAACCTAGGTTTCTTCACATAACTCGCCTGCTGGAAATATTAACATGTATACATTCAAGAAAGACCCATCATTTAGTAAAAACATCTGTAAAACATTCCTTTGTGTATTGCCAATCCTTTACACTTGAATTAGAAAAACCTGTGAGAAAGGGCTCACCCTTGTGTGCAATAACACTTATAACTGCAACAGTACATGATACCATGTCCAATTTTTTTCTAATCTCAAAAATAAGATTTAAAAGCAGTTCAATGTACTTCAGAATTACAGTTTATAATGGGTTTTATCCAATTGTTTTTTCATAATTAGCTGATAATAAAATTCTTGACCACCTAATTAAGCATCTCTGTTCAGTATTCCTCAGCATCCTGATGTGTGAAAATGGTTAAAAAAATGTTCACTCTGAAACTTCATTTACATATTTTACTTTTGATTGAAATGAAAACAATCAAAACAATGATCCCCTTGAAATGATAGATTATTATGCTGAGGACAATATTTTCTTAAGATCAAATATTGCTATAGCAATATGTGACAACAAAAGGATTTAAATAACTATTGTGATGTTTTTATCTTATTAATTTAGAGTTCTCTGGGCTCTGTCTGAGAAATTTAAAGAGAAGTTGGGGTTTAGCTGCTCTTTACCACAAAAAGGAGGGGGGATGAACAGAATATGCATGTGATACTAGATGAAACGAATTTTTTCTATTTTCATTCAACATGTGGTGTTGTTACTAGAAAAGTTTATTACTTCAGCTATTTGCTTCTAAAATGATGTAGGTAGTAGAATATGCATGATGTTTCTTGGTTCCCTTGGATTTTAAATTTGCTTTCGTGCAAGATCTTTCAGTATTGTGTTGTACATTCAGTGTTTTATTTTCATGTTTTCTCACTATTTGAATTGTAATGAAAGCTGTGATTTAATGTTTTATATGGCGGCAAACTTCTTGCAAATATTTGGATGTCCTTATCTTGATCTATTGCTTAACTGAGAAGTTTCCTTAATCAGCAGTTTATGTATGCTAAACTTTATAAAAATAATTATTCAACTACTGTTATCATTATTTAATATAATAAATGGAAGTACAATTTTCTAAGTTCCGAGTTTGAAGACAGTAATCTGCTGTAGCAGCTTTTTTTTACCGGGAGAAGCAGAATTCATAAAAGAAGTCTTGGCCAACAGAGATTAAATTTTATATTAGCAATAGAAAATATTTTAAAGAATTTAAATTGTGATTACAAAAATTTCATGATGTGCTGAGTATGTTCATGTTGCAACTCTTATTGATATTTTATTGAAGCCAGGAGTTGAATGTGAAAGAATTGGTTTCATGAGAAGGATTCCATGATATTCTGATAGGAAAATTGAAGTTTAGATGAACTTGTATGTTAATAATATTTGTGTTTTAAGAGAACGTTATCTTACAATAATTTAATCCCTTTTAATAGACTTTCCAAAACCGAATTTTATTTTTGTCTATCATTTTTTTAAATTTGATAAAAGATTTTGTTCAGCGTACCCTGATTATTTAATGATTTCTTTGTAGAAAGATGTAATGTTTTTATTTCATCTGTTTATTTTGTTTAGGATCAGTTGTCTCGACTTAATGAGCAGTACCAAGATACGAGTGGAGGTGTTGCAGAACGCTCTCGCATTTTGGTTAGTGTCACAGAAGAATTAGAATCTATAAAACAAGAAATGGAAGAACGTGGTTCTAGTATGACTGATGGAAGTAAGTTTCAATCAGAATACATAATGACATATTTATTTTAGTGAACAGTCATAGTTGTTTCTGTAATGGAAGCACTCATAATTGCTAAACAAGGATTTGATGTATATTAACCATATACTTTTATATGACAATACAAATGACTGACATAAAACTAATGTAATTAACAAAATTCTAAAAAAAAATTAACCTATCCTCGAAATAACGGTATCTAAATAAATTATTGTAATAATTTATCAGCCACACACTCCATTTAATTATTAAACATGAACTAATTTTGGAAGCTGTTGCTTGCATCCTCAACTTCTGGCGACTACTGATCAAACAGTCTTCTGGTGGCGAGTGGGTGGATGAATTTTGAAATCAATATTTTCAAACAGAACTTTGAAATTTAACAATCTGTTCTTAAATAGCTGTACGAACAGTCATTCCCAAACCAACTTTTCAAAATACCCATCAACATTCGTCATAAGTCTTGCATTTTTATCAATTTTGTGTTTTTTATCCCAAAAATGTTCCACTACAGCTGAATTTTCAATTTGTCCAAATTTGATGTGCCGAAAATGTTCCTTTTTTTCTAATTTCTTAATTGCTTTTTGTTATTCCAATAGAAACTTTGTCACAGCCCTTGCAATTAATTTTGTAAATATCTGATCTGTCAAGTCTTTATCCTTATAATTAGCTTTAATTAAGGACTTAATGCTAAATTTATTTTGTGGAGCCAAATGATATTTACTTCTTTGAAAAAATTTTGGAACTTGTGATGCGAGCCAGGGTAGTATGTAAATTTTTGGAAGACTTGTTTCCTTTTTCACCTTTTTTTAATTGTAATTTTTTTTATCTACCACAGTTTTGTAAATCTATTAGGTCTGACGATTTGAACTGTTAAGTCATATTCCAAATTGAATTCTTCATCTTTCAAAGGGATGTACCTTACTAGAACTATTATTTTAATTATACTTTAACTTCTTTTAATATTACTCAATTTAAGTGTTAAATTTTGGGAATAAAGTTAGATAATAGAAATAACTTGGCTTACGATCAGTAGGATTCAATGTGATTAATTCTGTTTGTCTAATTTTTTATTTAAATTTTTAGAACCTGTGGTGAATATTAAGAAAGCAATTGCTCGAATAAAAGGTGAAATTACGACCATGGATGTGAGATTGGGTGTCCTGGAAAGTAGTCTTCTACAGGCCCGTCTTCGTGACAAGACTCAATTGCAACAAGACATACTTGGATACACTCAAATATCATTTTAGTTGTGTAATTGTAGAATCACTTTCTAGTCTATGGACAGTCAAGGGAATGTGAGTGTTTTAAGTATCTATATTTTTTAATAGTATTGTGGCTGTGATGTGATTTGATGGCATATTTATCTGTACAAATTATGTGTATCTGTCCTCATACCAGTTGAAATTTGAGTGAAGCAAGTGATCATATTTGCCAAGAAAAAATTTCTCAAGAAATAGAGAAAAGGAAAAAAAAAATCTGTTAAGGTGCACATGTTTTTGTGTTTGGAAGATTGTTCATCAATTTTCCTCCCACCAACTGTCAGTGATCAATCAATATTCTCTTTTCTCGTGGGAATAGAACTCTCTCGGAGTATTTTACTTTGATACCAGTATAAATGAAGATTATTGAAGATGTTTCACATTTTAAAATTATTTATTTTTTTGTTTATTTATTTATTGAACATAACTATGCTACCTTGCCCAGAGTTGTGTTATGTTTATTGCAAATATATTTTGTAAAAATGTGTGAATTTGCATTAAATTTTATAATGCAAATGCATAGTGGAAAAAGTTATTGACTCCTCTAGAGATCCTTTTGTAGTCCTTTTCTAGAAAATGGTGGATTAAAATTACTGAATCTTTATTACCTTATTATTTTGAAAAACTGTTCATCCCTCATAGGAGAATTTACTTTGTAGCTTTACCCCTATTGTAGCAATGTATGACAACCATTCTGCAGACTACTGAAACATGTAAGATAAGAAAATTTTATTGAGAAGTGTTGTAAATCATACAGTTTATTATTTTAAGACAACTTCATTGGGTGAAGCTCTGTTAGAAAGATATGTACATGGAAGAAAAAGAAAACTGGAAAGAAATTTGGCGTAAGTGGAGAATTTCCACTGTAATTTCAAATGTAAGTACTAAAATATTACAACATGAACAGGCAGTGGAAAATTGTGATGAACTGGGAGTTGAACCAGGACCTCTTGTTCTGGCTGCTAGGCAGCTGTCCTTGGTACCACCTTTTTTACCTCATGAAGTCTGTTTACATTGTCCACCTGGCTTGCTTCAGTGAACATGTTTCACCTTCCCAAGTGGTTTATGTTACTTTTGCGGGGGGGCGGGGGGGAGCATTTAATCCACTTTCTACATTCATTAGTGTCAGGATATTGTTGCAACTTCTGAGTACATACTAGAAGTTATTGCTTCATGAACAGTTGTCCTCCGCCGTTTGTCTATTACCTTGTTTTTCAACATGGAATTGATTAGCTTGTCAATAGGACGTTGTGTGCAGTGGGAGACATGAGAGCTGATACGAGTAGGGTCGGCGCGCTTTTATCACCTTTAGCGGAGCTGTTCGTTGTCACGAATGTGGAATCCTGGGTGGGGCGCACTGCGCCATCCGATTGAAGTGTGCTGGAGTACCGCGCATGTAGTGGCCCCACATGGATAACCTAATGCCATTGGTATTAACGTAAGGCTCTATACTGGGGAGTAAGCTCAAGCGCCATTTTGTTGCATACTTTACAGATGTTGATGGAATGGTGGATCGTAGATGGAATGCGACGAAGGTTACACTCTGGCCATCAAGATTTTCCGTTAGATGCCGTCCAAGAAGCTACGGTTTCTATCATTAACGAATAGGACGCCCGATTCGTTAAGTACGCCAAGTACAGATGACACGTTGCTCCTTTATCAGGGCCCCAACCACCGTGGTGATATAACCGTCACAACACCATCCGCTACTCCGGTCACGTCAGACTCTAATGCTAAGGGTTCTGTAGACTGCGAGGTCAATAATGTAGGGCAAGTAAGCACAATAGGGAGCGCTACTTCCCTCCCCATCCTTCTTCCTCTGTTCTTCCTCCTCAAACCCCACCACTCCTACCACGTCTACCAACTCGACATGGCAGTCGTTTTCCTTGGTTTTGATTTTCAGGAGGTATTGTCATCTACTCATCCATGAGAACTTCTGCGATGAGCACCTTTGGATGGAGACGTGGAGAGCTGCTGGTTCATCCCAACATCTGCTCGAAGCTGATGACGTTAAGGCAGACACTTCGCCAGCATGAAGTACACGGAAACGCATTTATTATTTGCATGTGTTCTGTTGATTCTGTGGTACGTTTATTGCAATCAAGAAGCAATGTGAAAATTCCCAATGTGGAACCAGTTTGAGATAGTGTGTTGCTCACTCAATTAATACAGTGAATTTTTTAGCTATGCAATTTTATTTCCGCTAAAGTATTTATTATAAATACATAACACCTACATTTATAATAGGCACGTAATATTTCAATATAAATTATGTTAACAAATAAGCATCGCAATAGCAAAATGAGCATTTCAATGAAGCAATGTGTCTTCGAAGTTAATTAAATAATAACTATTAATATGTTTTCCAGTTAACATCGATTTATTTTAGGGGAAAAATTGAGTGATACTGAGGGAACGGAACCCCAACTAATCGATTCAACTATCTTTTGTCACTAGTTGACGGAGGATTCGGACAGCCGCTCTGCCGTTAGGTGGCAGCACTTTCGCACAAATACCGATGCAATCTGGTCTTAGATCGCCTGCGTCGATCAGTTTGTCACCATCTACCGTGAGTGATGGTGAGTCTCGAGCGTCTGAAGTATATTGACGGAAAGTTATTGACAGCGATTTTAACTCTCTTGGGCTTATGCTAAATCTTCAGATAAAACACCAGTACTATGATAGAAGGGTTGGGACATTATGTCTCGGAATTCTCCGAAATTATTACGAAAATATTAATTATTCCTTAAACAATCCTTGCTCTCTTTCACTAAGAAGGGTCTCTCTCAAATGCGACGTCGTACGCCATGTTAAATTAGTTACCCAACACGTCGTCATGGTAGGTGAGTCGTGTGAGGAGTGTTTTCTCCTCTTCGCGAGATTTGACATGCTTTAGAAAGAGGCAGGATATTTCAGCTAAGAAAAGAGTCTAGGCAAAAAAAGCATACAACTATCAAATAAAATTTTTGAAAATTTAAAATGCATTACATTGTAATTTTTAATAAATATGTAAGATTAAATTGAACTATGATAGGTGAACTTAAGCTGAATTGACGCACATATCAGGATGTTATAAACATTTCTTACATTCTCAATCAGAGGCATCAGAGATCGATTACGTTGTCAAGGAGAAAGAGTATCGCGATTTTTTTTTCCACTTAGACCCCTTTTTTACACACCATTATACGCGCTTCTGTTGGGCTGCTATTTGTTTAAATCCAACAAATGTTGCATCTTCGAAATCATGAATTTATCCACCTTTAAAGTAGAACTAAACAAACATAGTTCCATTTAAAAAAGATACAAAAGTCACTACTGCTAAAATACTCATGAATTGTATACGTGCTTTTGCTCTTACTGACACATTCTGTATATTATTAAAACTAATTTTATACTTTTTTGTGGAATGTAGTACTTCTTTCTTATCCACAAGCTAAAATACCGAATAATTGCTCTCTTTCCCATGAAAGTTTTGATCAAACATATCGAGCAAATCCGACTATTCGTCTAATAACAGAATATAGTAGTCTGAATGGGGTCACAGAAATAACGTACTTACGTCACCGTGCCAAGTACTTAGTAGTCATTACAGATGAATTTGAATGCCCGGAGATTTGTTCGGTAATAGCGTCCTAATTGCTAGATGGATTTCAATTTATGACCCGTGTATATTCCATTCCATAAATTAGCATACAGAATACCTTGTTGTGCAATCACGATTAAACTGCAAAATTGATTACATATATTTTAAAACATGTTGGAACCAATCAGAATGATAGTGTGGGCGTATACATCGTCGCGATGCCAACATGTATTATGGAATAATAGTCGGGAAAAATATATATTTTTTAGTATTTTTTCAACATTTTAACATAACTGCAGGCAAACTGATAGTTAAAAGGCGACGTTTTATTATGAATAGTTTAACTGTACGAGCGACTAATGACTATGGCAATTCACGGGAGCATATCCATCCCCAACCCCTGAGAAAAATCTTGGACTGCTGATGTCTCCTAGATAGTGAGGTACATCTTTGAAGTAATGAATGCTACTATATTGTGGTAAGTACTAAAAGCTAAAAATACTTAGAGCATCTAGGATATAACGGTACCATAAATATTGTCAAACATAGAAGACTTATCACCAACAGCACCCGGAATCACTTTTGCAAATGGTAAATTCGTTTGCTGCTCGCAATGCATTAAATTTTTTTTATTTCCATATTTTAGTGCCGTAATTACATTATTATCTTTCTATAATCCTTTTTTATGTCCTTGTAACCATGGTCATCACTTTTTGTAATCTCTGTATCATAATTTTTGTCATCAGAACTACAAATCAATTTTCTGACTTTGTAGAGAATGTATTGACAAGGTGAACTAAATTTCACCGATATGTTTTATTAAGTTGACTGGATGGTGGTTTATTATGTTCAGAAAAATGTAGATTTACTTAATGAAATGGAACAAATAATACAGTAACCCTGAGGATGATAGTAATCAGCATCGAAACGTTGGTGAATTTCCAGTGAATACTAATAAAGTGATGAACCATACATATTGATTGTCTATAATAATACAACCACATTTAAATTTATATAATTACAAATCAAGACAATCAGAAATTAGATAATTTTATTAGAATTTTGAGTGTTCGCCTTCGAGACAGTTCGCAAACAAGACGCAACCGCTAAAATGCTCGCATTTTCAGGGCACGGATAACATGAGTCCCGCATTACTTCGCTTCTGCCCGAAAGATAGCATATGACCACCACATGTTAAGCGAGATGACGCATAATTAGACCAGAATAATTCTATAATTAGACCAGAAAATTTTCAAATAATTTTACGATTTTGCTGATAAAGATGTAGTGAAATGTATAGTACAGTATAAAAATATAACTTAAATAAAACACAATTTTCTCGTACTCGTATCATTTACATTCTATCGATTCCATGAGCAAGTCAGATTTACGTTAATATAAAAAATGACAGGTCTTTATTTTGATTAAATTTATTTTTCACTTACTATTCGCTTATTTATTTATTTTCTCTTCACTTTACGTATATCTATGTATGTACCATTTTATGAAATAAGTTATTACTTTTACTGTTATTAAGTATAAATAATGTTAATTTACTTTAAATGAATCTCGTCATGGAAGAAGAGCAACTCCATTAATTAACAATGGCCCCCAAACTTCCGCAAACGCATCAGAACTTCCCACGATTGTGTATCAGGCTATTTAAGCTAGGAAGGGCGTAGGTAGCGGACATAACGCGATAGAGAGCACGCGGAAGTTTCCTCGAATGAGGAAGTTAATTCCTTGTCAGAAGCGCACTGTGACCTTCCTCTTTTGACATCTTGGTTACGTAAATGATAATCGTTGCTTGCAGTCTCGTGATTATTAAATACTAGCAGGGCTACCCGGCGTTGCCCAAGATTTGAAAAGAAACATAAAACAATAATTACTAGACATTCTGGTATTAAAACACCTGTGAATAGGTCGGGATTTTTTTAGTTCATTTTGCCCGGCGTTACCCGGTGTTCTTATATAATATTCTCAACATATGTTGTTAGCTACTTTCGTGATATTAAATTTTCACGTTTGGTTATTTCAATAATTAAATATCACGAAGAGAACCTACCAAAATACACAAGTTTTCAATATCGGTGATAATAATAAATTTATTGTCAAAAAACAGTACAAACTGCGTATGACCACGTGGAGGACAATAAACTAATTTACTCTCCGGAAGCAAGCAAGGGACCATCCCATCAATTCCGATCAAGGGC
>NNCF01127580.1:10168-29351 GCA_002313205.1 Laupala kohalensis | reverse complement strand
TTTTTTTTTTTTTCTAATTTATTTGAAGAGTTTGTAGATGTGGTAGGAATGATTCGAGATGCGTAACAAATAAATGAAAATATACTGCAAAGGGTCTCGTAATGCAATCTTGGAGACGAGGTAGTCTGATGATCAAGACCAAAAGATTACACAAAAGTCTCCTTTAGTGCAGTACTAGAGAACTTGAGGCTGGAGGGAGTCATTTCTCTTCTTTCCTGTCTCTACTCTGTAGGGGAGTAAACCGTCTCAAAGAAGGTCGTAAGTAATAATTTATTTATTCTTCTATTATAACACAAATGAACTATGATAACTACTCTTCCTTGACCTACGGAATCCGTACCATCTGCGACATCCTCACGGGCAAATTGTCTGTTTCCCTTGGCATCTTTCGTCTACATCATCGTGGGTCACGCGATCCGACCCCGGGGAAGTGTCTTTGCGTCGTCTCGGTCTTCGTCATTTGCATATCGTGGAGGCGGATGCGGTTTTGTTGCAGTCGACGAGGAGAGAGGCGCATGAAGACGCATCAGCACCCCTCGTAGCAGCAGATGGCGTCGGTACCACCACGGCTGACACGCCTTCCTCTGATTATGCATCCCCTGAGGTTGAACTGATAGACGAACGGACGAATTTCAAATACTACTTTAATATTTAGGTTGTGAATATCAACATTTAATCTTTTGAAAATTGTAGACATTTTCGTTAAGAAAATTGTAGGTTTTGATTTTTATTACGTTTCGTTTTCAAATCCAGTGCTGCAGCTCCCGGAATCCGGTTTGCAATAGTTCTCGTAACAAATTTTATTAGTTTTATATTTACATGAGCAATAATGGTTACAAATTATTAGTTAGTATATATTCATCTTGAAAATGAACGAAAAATCAAGTTAATGGCAACCAAGAATTATTGTTAGCCTTATCTTCCAACGTAAAGTACGTCTGTATTCACATTTACAAACAATACCAATGAAAAATAAGATAAGCTTTTACCAAATACTATATATTTAAAAAATATTTGTTTTGCATTATATTTAATTTTGAATTGGGTTAACTTATATTAGGTTCCTTTTCCCCAATCTGTTGCGTGAAGGTTTTGCTAGGATTAACATAATGAATGTACGTAGCGTCTTGTTGAAGAAGCTTGTTTTGAGGATTAAGGTCATTGTTACTCTTTACTCTTTGTTAAGATTCTTTGGATGTTATGATCGGATGTGAAAGTAGTGATAACCTGGAACTGGTCTTAAAAAAATCGACAAATTTTCATGAAACAGCTCGATTTCCGATGTTACGGAAGTTTTTCAGTCACGACCTCACTCACGAGAAAGTTTGAATACTATTTTAGAGATTTCTGGGCAAAAAGTTATATTTTCCAAAATTTGCTATTAAAATAACATGCGAATATTTGCACTTCTAATTTCTAATTAAGTAGAACAAACAGTGTGACGTTCGCTTGCTTAACATCGAAGTGCTCGTTTGGATTTCTTTTGAATTCTAGGAGGTTTCACTGTTCTAGCGTTTAAGGATTGGAAAAACGTACCATCTTCAGCGGTAATCTACCTGCCCCCCTCCACCACGCAAATCATTAGCACACAATTGTCGAATATCAGTGCTCCATGTAAACACAGATATTTTGTGGGTTTTTATTTACGTCTGAATTACTATTGTTTGGGTTACACGCGAATGCATACGTAACTTTTTTCTGTATTTTTTGTATTTTTTTTGTTTCATCTTGTTTTATTCGAAGTATGATAAATTGGTCTATGGAAGTTGTCAAAACAAGAACAGATACTCCACAGTATACGACAAAAAAGTGACAAGGAAAGTATTTTGTAAGTAGTAGATGAATGCGCAAAATCTCATACACAGAGTTTGGATTTGCTCTTTTGCCAAAAAATTATTTATGTTTTATTTTTAAAAAAGTTCTTTGAAAATATGCTTCAGATGCATTAAATGGATCTGTTCAGCCTTACAATATAGTGTTTGAAATTATTGAAGGGGCTAAAACATAAAAAGAATTGTCGAACTATTACATTGTTGTTACATGAAAATGTTTCATTCATAAACATTATTACCACATTTTCTTTTTCTTGAATAATTCATTTAACAATTGTAATATACTTTTACTTCAGTATTTTACAGATTTTCTATTTAAAAATTGTAACTGTGCAATGCAATACATATTGCACATTTTGTAAAATTCATACTTTTAATTTCATTTCTATTAACATACAAATATCTTGTGGAACTCTTAAAAACATTTAAACATGATTTACGAACAAGTTTTTAAAACAAGAAATATAAAATAGATTACAGTAGTTAGAAATATTTCATACGAGTACTATTGTGTTTAAAAAAACAGCAATACCTTAATTTATCGCACACAGTAATTTGAATATACTGATTTTCTTCCGAAAATCAGGTTACGAAAATTACAGGATGTCAAGTAGTAAATTTTTTCGTAACTTGATTTTCGGAAGAAAACCGAATAGAATCAGTATATTCAAATTACTATGTGCGATAAATTAAGGTATTGCTGTTTTTTTAACACTGTAGTACTCGTATGAAATATTTCTGACTATTGTAATCTATTTTATATTTTCTTGTTTAAAAAAAAATCAAGTAGTAAAAAATTGTTTTGGTATTTCATCTCTTATCAAGTAGTCTTTCATTTCTGAAAACTCGAATACTAACTACGAAGAAAATAACGTGATCAGTCTTATCGCGTCCAATAATGAGCTTGTCACTATTGTGTAACTATTTCTATAAAATGGAACGTAGTTTACGGGTTTCGTAAAAAACTCTTTCACATTGGGTCACGTCAGACTTAAACTCCTGGGTTTTAACAGTTCAAGATAAAAAGAAACATTGCAATAACGGTAGAATTTAAAACCAATGCCACTTGCACGTGATTATACGAGTATCAATTCTTGTTGTTGAATATGTCTTGTGTTCATGTATCAATCCTACTCGCCTGGAAACGAGAGATATAGCTAACCAAAGATTGCAAACACCGTTAAAGAAAATTGTCTTTCATTCAAAAAATATTCTTGGTTCCCTCTAAAAGGAAACGAGAACTTTGGACGTAAATTATGGAGTGTGGAGTTGTTCAGAAACGGACCATTATTCGATTGTAAAATAACGTTTACGGACGTCCTGTTCAACAAGTATTTGCTATTCAGTATATGCGGGAGAAAATAGATCACTTTATTTTTATTTTTTATCTCACAATTCCGTTTTTTGCAATTTTAATCGATGATTCCGTACCTCTCTCTCCTCTTTATAGTTTGCATCACCAGCAAATAAATTTAAGAGTGTGAATGACTACATCACTTGCAATACAATATTTGAGATGCAAGTCACAATTGTTTTTTTATGTATGGCTGCAAACATTATCTCTGTGGTCCCATCCCGGCCAGGATTTCTTTAGATAGAGAAGGATTTTTATATCAGCACCGACCTAGTGGCAACAGCATTCGGAGTGATAGTGTCGTTTATACTGTTATTATTAGTCCCGAATTCTGAGTGTTAATTCCAGTTATAATAGATCAACAATATTTTCCGAATAATAAATTGAGTACAGTTCTTATTTGTTAAATGACTGAACTATTGCAATACCTTGAAAATTATATTCATTAGATGTTTCGTTGAAACTATGATAAATAGTTGCTCTTTTAGGGGGTGTATGTCATGATTTGCTATGAGCTCTTTGATGGGATGGTCCCTCGGCATATTCTGGGAACTATATTATTTAATTCTTGATTGTCCTGCTGGTGGTCATACGCAGTTCGCAACTCTCTTCTTGAACATAAATTGTTTTCAGTTCGCCTTATTTGTCCATAAATTAACTATTAACAATTGTATTACTACTTGATATACACGAGTTTCGTGATATATCCTGAAGTATATCCAGGAACGTGCGTTCCATCGAGAGACGAATGTGCATGTGAATCCTTCGCCACCGGCGAGACCTGCGGTTACAAAGAGGTCCCTTGTTCTCAACGCCCTTCGCGTGTTTCTCTTGAGTTGCTCCATGGGTGTCAAAGGGGTATAGAGAGAGCGCTGCGTTCCCATCGCTGTCTCGCTTGGAATGTTCTTGTGCACACACGCGTCTCGCGCTGTTTGACATTTCGCGCTGAACGGACCCTTCAAGAATGTCCATGTTCTTTGGAAAACAACTCGTTCTGACACGTCACAAAAAGGCTTGAAATGTTCTTTAGTGTGTTAATAAAAAGCGCAAGGTAGTGCTGTCCGGCATATCTTAGCCCGCGGGATTAAGATGGCAACACATCTTAATTTTCTATACCTTTTCTATTGATCGAATCGGCACGGGATGGGATTCGGCAAAATCTTAAGTGACGAATAAAACTAATGGATCATATTTATTTATCTTCTGTACCGTGATATTATTTTCAACAACAAATTTATTTTATTTCAAACTGGAAAAATTAAATAGAATTTTATTTATTTATTTGTTTACAGGCATAATATACATAGTTTACACACANTATATAACAGGAGGTTAAAATTAACCTGTACGTGGACCTGCAATCCAAAATTAGTTTACAAAAAACAAAAAACAAAAAACAAAAAAAACAACTTAGGACTTAATTGTCTAAAATGCTTAGAGAATTTACAAGAAGTAACGTAAAACAAACCATGAAATTAAAAAAAAAATGTAAATTTACTTAATCATAGAAAGTTAATAGTCGTTCTAACAAAAATTCAAAATTAGTAATAAAACAATACAAACTGCGTATTTTTATGTATGAATGTCAGTAACATTAATAAAATCTATTATATTTCTTTTAATTTTTTAATATTTAGTATTATAAAGTTTTCATATTGTATAGTATGACGGAGTGAATCTGAATACAATTTTCTATCATCACTCATCGGACATACCAAGTCAAATATTAATTCTGACAGCATAGAGTTATAACTCAGAGCGTGCCCCCAACGATTAATGAAATATTTGATGTGAAATGTACCATAACACGCGGGCCGTAAAAAGAGTTCGCGAGGCGCAGCAGGTCGCTACTTGGACAGCGCTGGTGCAAAGTAGTGTGTTATGTTTGCAGTAAACCAATACCCACGTCAATATCCATTTCATACGCCAGTCAAAACCTTTGCACTTACTTGTGTTTTTCTAAGAGTTCCGTGCCTACTTTCCAAGATATATTCCGAGTACTATCATTTTGAGTGGGACATTTTTTACGCAAATCGGACGAATGAGACTGATTAAAAACCGTGTCCATGTGAGAGATCAATGAGTTGGCATAATATTCAATAATTTAATTCTTACTTTCAGAACTTATTATTGCAGGAAATAGAAAAGTCCTAGAGAGTGTTGAGAACAAGTCATTTGAATATCACCTATCTACACTCATGAAATGCGTGTAGTTCTGTGAACGAAAACCATGCATAGAAAAGACAACTGCGATACCAAAAAATAAAAAATAAATAAAGAAAAGAAAAAAGAAAAATTATTTTTTTGTAAACGAAAACTACTTCCAGAATTTTAGAATCATTTCTTATCGTGACCTCTATTTCTTTCTCTCATTATGCATCGTATGTACGTAATGTATAAAAATATTTACGTTTTTATTATTTAAAAACTATATTTAAAATAATTAAAATAATTATCTGAGAGAAATCATTCTTAGGTCTTAAATATAAAGCAATAATAAACGAGAAGAACTCATGAAAAACTATCGATTCAGCTTGTTGTTCCTCTTTAAGGGCCAGTGGTATTGTAGTATGGCATATTGTGGCGTGACAGCTGTATCTTGTATCCACGCAGTCACTTTCTCTTGTTTCCCCTAGTGGCCGTTAAGCGAATTATGAACCGGTTCTTGCGGAAGGTCATGGTCGGGACTGGTGGCATGCAGTAATTGTAGTTCGCGCCTTCGATCGGGGCTGCCTCACGGACCGAAAGGTAAAGGTGGACTGCCACTGATTCGAGAAAAGTAGTTTTGCACGTGAGAATGTGAATACAATAATAGATATGTTGCGGGGAAAGAAATGATTGAGAAATTGAATTCAATGTACCAATTATTTTTCAATTCCAATACTTGTTTATTCTTCTTTATAATGATTTGATAACTAACTAATTTTCCTGAATTTTTTTGTCATACCTAAATTGATATGTGTAGGAGTATGATTTTTAATAGATGTTTGAAGAAATACTGATAGAAAATTTTACAATTGCATTCTCAACACAAAATATAACATGTCTACAAAACAAATACATCGCTTCATCAACAGTTATAACACATTTTTGTTTTTAAGAATTATATGCATGTTTAATCGTTATATTGCCTTTTTTAAATATTGTGAAAACAATTATACTCTTGCAACCAAAGAACAATATATTAAACTAGATATTGAAGAAATAGAGAAGTAAATTCTTTATACCTTAATGAGATGTGAAGCACTTCCAATGACACATAGGATAAGAAATGTAATTATTCTAAAACGTGATAGAGATTCATACATAATATTCAAGGTTAAACGTAGTGAAAACTATGTTTAATTTGATACCACATTACATTTTCTTTAATTTATACAACTTTACTTATCTTATTTTGTAAAGTTATAAAACATGAAATAAGACTTTAGCCAAGACCGTGGGTTATTCCGAAATTTTTCTTTGTCATATGAACAATGTCGCTAACCCTTTTATATTTTACGCTATTTGCTTTAAAAGAAACTTATATTAATTTTATGTAATACATATATAAGAAAGAATGTCTGATGCTATTGGTTATGTACATTATTACATACATATTCATATTGCGCACGGCAGTTCCAACTCTGGTGAAATACCCAGGGGTTTGATATTCTTAATATATCTCTAACTTCATTACGTTAACTTCAATATACTTTGAAAATTATCTCCGGCGTCCATGATAATTTTAGGATTCAACGACTCTACCTAGAAATAAGTTCCTATCATAAATAAATAAATTTTAATTATTTACTAAAAATTTTTTATTGACATTAAAGTCTAACTTATCTTCTTATATATGATGATGATCTGATTCAATAAATATAATCTTCTCCAATTGCCTAATTGTTTCTTTGTATTTGACTAGTCAGTGGTGTGGTACAAAATGTGGTAGAATAGATGCTGTCATCTTCGAGCAGTTGTTAGTATAGCTGTCTCCCTTAATAGCAGTCTTGTATAATTTTAAATGCAAAAAAGTGAGTGTCCAGGCTTGATAAACTCTAATTTAGGACCATTGAATAAAAAAACATTTATTAACACCAAGGCAGAGTGAGAGCATCTCTCATTGCTGGTACTTGATCACTCGTGTCAGGTTTTGAATTTTTTGCGTAAATAATGGGCCTTCAGGCCCTGTCGATATTTATGGAAAATGTTTCTCGTATTCAATTGTCAAAACATTTGTAATCAAACCACGCCTGACAAACAAGACATAGAACAAGAATACAATAAATCGTAATGCACGGTCATTTAATGTCCAGAAGACTGAAGAAATGTTCTCCGAGAATCTATTTCCATGATCATTTTTTAAATAATTGAGCTACAATTTTGGCACCAAAGTATTGGTCGTGCCTTTCTGGATGCTGAAGATTTTTATATTTTCCACAGTCCATTGTAGGACATGTTATTGCATACGCAAGTCATTTTATTAGATAATATTAGTTTTATATTAAATAAACCTGTAAAATATATTAAAGATATGGTAAAACAAAAGATTTGGATGCATTTTATTATATTTTAAGGGCGTTATTAGGGTATTACGCTGTATGGGGTAATTACAGGAAAGTTTCCGGTCTTAAGAGACGAAAAGACGTAAAATTTATATTGATAGATTTTATGAATTCAACGACATTTACTTTGGTCCTTACATTATCGTTATTATCATTTTCGTGTCTAAATATCCATGATCTCTGGAAATGGTGGTCAAACAATGAATATGCGTTTAGCCAAATCCAAACATATAAACATTGATCTCGACAAGATTTTAGTTTATGAGATTTGAAATGTTAGTTCTCTGTTAAAAATGTTTATCAATGTTGTAATAAAAAAATACTGGAATTTTAGAACTTTAACAACTGATAACTTTTTATCTTATCTAGGAACTTTTGCTGAAATTTTTGAATCCGCCTCTGCCTTAGGGCCCTTGATTGGAATTGATGGGATGGTCCCTTACTTGCTTCCGGAGAGTAAATTAGTTTTTTTTTCCTCCACGTGGTCATACGCAGTCAGTACTGTTTTTTGACAATAAATTTAAATTAAATTTAAATTTAAATTTAAAATTTAAAAATGATATGAAATAGATGGAATTTAGAAAAACAACTGACAAAACAAATATATGGTAGGAATTATTGATAATGTTGGATAATCTATAATTCCTTCCATATATTTGTTCAGTAAGTTGTTTTTTTAATTCCACCTATTTTATATTAGTTATTATTATTTATTTATGCGATTATTCCCCTTAAGGAGAGCGATTGAACTTGAATGACATTTTTCTAAGTATTTTTCTTTTCTTCAAACCAAAACTTCTTCATTCTCTCTGAGTGCTTCTTTTTCCTTTCATCGGTCCATTTTTTTCCAGGCTGTCTCAACGTTCTTTCTTCAAATTTAACATTGTTGATTTTATTTCGGCAATCCTTACGGTCTTCCAGATTTGTGATGTCCATTTGTTCTAAGTCTTTCTGAACTTCTTTTAACCAGTCTGTGCCGCTTTTGCTTGTTGAAATTATATTGAGTAACTTTTTTGCCGTTCTAGAACTTTCCATCCTGTAGATATGTGTGTAGAGTCTTGCTCGACGTTTCCTGATTTCTTCTGTAATTGTATTGGTATCGAGGTATAGTTCGTTGTTTGGTCTTTTCATCCAAATACTATCTCTCCTTACTGCACCGTATATCTTTCTAAGAATTTTCCGTTCTTGCTTTTCTATTTCCATTATTTTAGAATGACCATCTATTACCATTGTCTCTGCTGCGTAGGTTGCTTCTGGCAAAACTACCGTTTTATAGTGTCTTAATTTTGCTTTTGTTGATATACACCTTTTATTATAGTGGCTCCTGGTTAGTTTATAGGCTCTTTGCAATTTGGTGATTCTGTGCTCATTAGCAATTCGATTGAGTCCTGAAGATTGTATAATTTCACCAAGGTATTTGAAATGGCGGACTTGTGTGACTTGACCGTGTTGTGTGATTAATGGGGAACTGTTTTCTGGCCGTCTTTCCATGTATTGAGTTTTTTCGTAAGAGATTTGTAGTCCTGTTTTTCTTGCAATTTCATCTAGTTTTTCAACCGCACGAGTGGCTTCTACTCTATTGTCTGTAAAAATCGCGATATCATCAGCAAAGGCGAGACATTTGATTTTAGTTCTGTTCTCCCTTTTGATACCAATTTGGATGCCTTTTACGTTGGGTTCCCATTCTCTGATTATCTTCTCTAATACAATGTTAAAGAGTATCGGAGACAAACCGTCTCCTTGTCGAACTCCAGTTTTAATTTCGAAGGGCTCTGATATTTCTCCCATAAATTTTACTTTGGACGTCGTTCCCGTGAGTGTCTGTTTTTTTTATTTGTATAGTCTTTTTGTCAATCCCAAATTCTTCCATTGTTTTAAAGAGAGTATCACGATCTATTGAGTCATACGCCTTTTTAAAGTCGACAAATGTAATTACTGTATTTCTACATTTCCTCATCTGTAATATTGTTTTTAAAATCCATATCTGTTCAGCACAAGATCGTCCTTTTCTGAAACCGGCCTGGTATTCGCCAATTGAACTATCTATTTGAGATTCGATTCTGTTTAAAAGCGCTTTTGATAGAATTTTGTACGCCACCGATAGCAAAGATATTCCCCTGTAATTTTATATTAGTTACATAATAAATTAATTATATATCAGATCTAATCCATAATCTCATTCCAGTTTTGTCTTTAATGTTGAGGGGTTAAAAAGTGAACTTTCATAAATCACATGTTGAAAAACTTCATTTCCTAACCTATATTAATACGTTCACTGACAATGAGACATATTACAGTAAGTATTGGTTTGGTTTGTGATGGATTTACTGCCGGTTGAATGTACATTCTCCGTCGTTTAGAGATTTTGTAGGGTGAGGTTATAAAATACACCCCTAGGACGCAATGAAATGTCGCTTTGGACATAGTAATCCCCGCGTAGTTGAGTACAAATTATTCTGATTGTATAATTGAGAAACAATGGACTTTTAACCACGATTTATTAACCCTAAGGGCTTTTGACTATCATAACTGTACTTGTAATGTTGGTGTCTCATCGTTTTTGTACCAAATTCTTTTATTTTTATTTTACTATTATTTTACAATCTTTGTTTTCTTTAATCATTTCCCCATTAACTCCCAACTATTTTTTGGCAAACCTATCTTATCCTTTCTTTGATACTCTTTGTCAGTAGAAAATAGTAGAAATATATGTTCACACTCTCATTATTTTAAATTTTACAACTGCGTTAATTTTGCCATTGAATCGTTGGGATATTTCGGCCACATTTTCATGCAGCACAACTGAAGAGTAGGCGCCAGCAACTGCAATAGAATTACCATTATGAAGTCTTGAAACAATATCAAAACTAAATACACTTGAAGTAAAGAGAGCATAATATAAATATACGTGACAACTGTATTTAATCCACTAGATTTCGTATTTTATTTTTAAACTAAATGCTCTGATAATTAGCTCTTTTAGAAAATTTATCTTTGTGGTGTACGGACCCCTAGGGGCCCTGAAACATTTTCTCAAATTCTCAGTTATTGCCACACATTTCACCTCAGATCCTCTAGACTTCTCAGCTCATTCGCTATTTTTTTCTGCTTTACTGCGATATATTTTCAGAAATTTTGGGAGATTAACTGTTCTGTAGTTATTTTCAACATTTGATGGAGGTCGACAGGAAAACTGTGGTACGATAATTTCTGTGTATTCCTTGTTAGTTGATTTTGTATGAGTCATTCCACATCATATCAGAAACCAATGTTTCTTTTCTCACAAATTTCAATGAAGGTCCTCACTATACGTACAATACTATGAATTTGTGTGAAGTTATTCCTTGATGTTCTATAAGTTACAGAATTTTTTAGATATTTTTTAAAATTACAACTGGTAGTATTTTATGACATGTTCTTTTTTAGTAATGAGCTCTATAGATCTTCTCGTGTTCTTTCAGGTGAGCCTATTAGTTTTTAAGAACTGAACATTTTTTAACGAATTTTTTAGATTATTTTGATGTATTGAATTTTCTTTATGATAAAGCAAATTTTAAAATGCGATTGTTATCGGTATTAAATATAAGAAATTTAATATCGAGTCCAGAACATGTGTTTGACTACGCAACTCCGTAATGTATATTGCGCTCGGCGTTAACTTGAGCCATTAAAGATGGAAATTGTACCTAGTCATGTTGATACCATTGTCTCTGTGGTCCGATCGTTCCGGGGTTCAAGAAATAAATAAATTAATTGAAATGTAATGACATGTAAAAAAATATATAATACCGATAAAATATAATCTAATGTCTCCGAATGGATAAATGACAAAAACAATAAATGAAAAAAATAGTTTCAATTTTAAATGAAGTGAATATACTTTAAAAATCTACTAACTTGTTTCTCCAATTTTTTTTTGTTCAATGTACTTTTTCAGTTTCTTTGTTTCNCCGAATGGATAAATGACAAAAACAATAATGAAAAAAATAGTTTCAATTTTAAATGAAGTGAATATACTTTAAAAATCTACTAACTTGTTTCTCCAATTTTTTTTTTGTTCAATGTACTTTTCCAGTTTCTTTATTTCCTTCCCCCGTCATTACTATCAAGGACATACACTATCATGTTCGTGAGCAGTTATGTCTATATAGCTGATGATATTAAACGTAAATATTAAATCCATTATATGGAGTGGTAATTACTTGCAGTATTTAAGAATGGGAGAATTTACATTTAAAGAAAAAATACTATGAGAAAACAAGGAGAGGTTTGAAAAATTAGAAGAGTTTTTAACCAAATTGGGAAAAATACGTAATGCTATTAAAGAAAATTAAATTGTAAGAGTCGTAGAACTCCGGTTATTAATCTGTCTGGTGCGGGATGTAATTTAGTTCAAATAGAAATAATTTTTTTTTAATGTTCATACTCTCATTGTTCAAGTTCATTGTATCAAAGGTAGAATATGGAAACAAAATTTCAATGAAATTGGTGAGAATAAATAACAATTAATATGGAGCACATATATAAAGTATGTAAAATGGATATTACATGCAGGTGACATTGATTTCTTCATTTCGTTTCATGTCGGTACATCACTTTTGTCAGTTGCTCCGGGAAATTTCGTTAAAACATCTATTATTGTTCCCAAATATATGAAAGCTAACGAATTAATTTTATTTTCTAATCCTCTACTAAAAGAATATTCACTGTGGTAGAAGTTGAACAATGGTTTCTTTCTCGTTTACTCCTCCCGATATAGTCGAATGAATATATTTAATTAAAACAAAACGAAATGTATTAATTCTGTTCAGTTTTGTAAAGGTTTTCCCTCGGATGATTTGCTGCATGAACTCGAAAATTATAAATTATCGAACCCACGAAATTAGTGAAATTGTATTCCACGCCACTCCGGTTACCTCGCTGCACCAGCCTCAATTAGCCTAGCAGAGCAGTGAGGAATGTCACCGCCACCATCGCCACTGTCGCCGCCTCCTTCACCCGTTCCGGTTCACCTGATATGATTCGCCCGAGATAGCGAACAGCAGAAGTTACTCCCCTTTACTGGCTCAGAGGCTAGCGTGCTTGCTTGCCACCGAATCATTTCGGATTCAATTCCCGGCGGGGTCCGAAAAAGTTTGTAGATTTCCACTTCAATGTCCCAGTTTATGTAGTTGTGATAATTGGAATGCGAAACCTCCTTGTTCTATCCACCTCTTACTTCTCCTAGAATCAATAACTCTTATTGTTACTACTCCTTCTTACACCTCCACGAGTGTCAAGTTGTTGGTAAACCCAGGTGACCTAGCCCACCTTCTAACAATAGCCCCTATAGTCACATCCTACCTTCTGTCAATGTTGTATACAAATAGAGTGAAAAAAATAAATAAATAAATAAATAAATAAAAAAGCAAGGAAACTCGCTGACTCCGACCGACGACATGACGGCTTGGGAGTACGCTTATCACTGGATAAACGAGGCCGTCACCAGCAAGAAGAACGCTCTCGCTAGCTCTCGCATACATTGTACTCTACGATTCATCGCAAGATAAGAGAAGAATTCAGGACGATCACTTCCCGATTAGCCTCTTTCAGAAGAAAACGTTAAACTTCGATTTATGATAAACTCGTTTATATTTATTTCTTACGAAGCAATAGAATTTTGGTCCAATAAATTTCGTTACAAAATTTTGTTGTGTTATTGATCTTAACATGAATAAATAGGTAAAAGAGAAATTCTTTCGATGTGTTTCGGTTTCGTAAATGCAGGAAACATATTCAACACACTTCAATAATAGAAATGTCATCTCAAACCGAAGACTTAACATCTAATTAGTAAACTAAATTACAGGTAATACTATTCGACCTCTAATACTCCGAAATTACTTGCCCGTACGCTGAGAACATCTACTTGAAAATACCCTTAAAAAAAACGCGGAATCAAGTTCGGGAAGAAGAGAAGGCGTGAAAACAAATGTGACTAAGGAAGGACGCAGTCTGCACGGTGCGGCACGCCGCACAGTGGTAGGGTGAGGGACACTAAGGGTAAGGTCTTCGTAATCCTAGCGTTGGTCCTCTGGNGCACGCCGCACAGTGGTAGGGTGAGGGACAGAAAGGGTAAGGTCTTCGTAATCCTAGCGTTGGTCCTCTGGAGTAAACCCGGCTTCCGTCGGGTTATGTCGCCTTCTATTCCCGTACTTTCTCCGCCCTTCATAAAACAGGATTACATGTCGGTTGGAAGAGGGTGAGGATTGTGTTGGAAAGGGGGAAGAGGAGGAGGGGAACAGAGTACGAGACGAAGCGGAGAAGAGTCGAATTTGCGAAGACCGTCCCTTCATCGTGCTGTCCTCGTTTCTGCTCAGTCGCCTTTTCGCAAACTCTTCTGCGATCTTGGAACGTTTCCCGCTCGCATTCGTGTCCTCGGCTACGCGTCATTGCGTGAGCTGCTAAATCAACTCTTCTTCGAACGCGTTATTTACGTTCAATGGACTAGAAACAGTATTTTGACGATATTATCTTACCACTTCCAATTGTTCTTTTTTTAAATTTTTTCTCTTACAAGTTATTATTTCCATTTTGTGTCATCAATAGAAGTGACCTACCCTTTTATTGTTCAAATTACATTCAAATCCTGTTTACTATTAATAATGAAGTTACTTGATTACCGCATTAGTTTTCTACTCGTTTTCTGGAGAGAACTGAGAATAGAAGCCCATCTATTAAAATTACATTTCTATGACTAAAATACCGCGTCTTATCAAACTAGCTCGATAATTGAGTCATATAAATGGAAAGGGTTCGATGTGTCCAAAAAACAATATTTTTTTTTCTCCTTGTCTTTGCCAATGCTGAAGTAATCGGTCTAAGAGTCTCTATAGTTTAATTGCTATTAAGGTATAAAAATATATACATCGTCGCAAGATTAACTTGTATTGTGCAATTAAAGTCGGGCAAATCGATATTATAAATACACATTTTTATAAACTTTTGAATGATTTGTCGAAATTCCAAGCAAAAAGATGGTTATCGCCGTGGTACATAGACTCTTTCGAATACTATCAGTGATATTTGAAACTGTTTTTCTTGGAAATACATGTGATATTTCGACCATTCGCAATTATTTGACTTTTTCAATGGTTTTAACACAACACCTGATACTTGAATTAAAATTTTATTTTTTGAAAGTATCATTAGTTGCAAGTACAAAAAACAAGTAATGTATGGTTTTTCCTTAATTTATTATAGTTGTGTGTAACTCCAGTAAAATCATATTTTCTACAGAACTTTTTCCATTCACTTGCCTGAATTTACCATGTATGTAGTTTTATTCATGGTGTATTTTTTCTGGGTTGTTTCGATAACACTCACTGCGGGTTGCATTTCTTACTTTCCCCATTTATAAAGTTACGATCTCATTCTGGCGAGCTTTCCTCCGCATGCCTTCTCAAGGTATTAGCTGTTTCTGTAGTCAATGCGCGTCGTTCGTTTCCCCACAACTGCTTCATACGTGTCGTAAATTTCTAGTAACCCTAGTCAATAAAGTCAATAGAGGTACTTAACCTTCGATTGACTACGGTAGTTAGGCTTTTTGTTTTCCTCCGTTTATTTCTCGTCTATGTTTACCACCTTGATATGTTTGTTTTCTTTTTGATTTACCGTTCTTTCCATTTCCTTAATGTTAACATTTATACCCGTTTGACATTTATACCTTTCATTCTAATATGATATGTATGAGCAACCACTAAATTAATTCTCTCGGAGTATAATTTCAATAAGAACGAAATGATATTATACCTTCATTTCGTAAGTTCTTGTTTCATTCAAATTTTCGCTCCTCGCCAGTATCTTACATTTCTTTAACTTTACTCAATCCCTCGTCTTTATTCCTCCTCTCGTATTTTCTTTTTCTCCTTTACCAAAACCTACACTTAATTACAAAACTGAACTGCTCTTTCTTTTTTTAAATTTGTTTCTTACTTTAATTTTTATGTATGACCAAAATGAAACAACTTAGGGTGTAATTCCAACTCTGGGAAATATTGATGTGAAAGCTTCGTTTCAATCCGATTGGTAGTTTTTGTGATTCAAGTTCAAGCTAAGTATTTTTAAGTTTTCGGGATAATTTAGCTTCTTTATTCGATCCGTCAAAATCAGAAAAGAAGAAATTGCGAATAGGAAAGTTTATTTTTTTATTGGGACTTTAGGACTCGCCAACGTCTAGGTCATTAGAGCCCTTAATACGAAAGTAAGTACATAATACACCAACATTTCCAGTCTACCAACACACCCAGGGTTTTTGAAAGTCACGAAATTCTTGCGAGTTGAGTCACAGGCTCTCAGCTTTTTTCTCATTAAAAGTTGTTTTATTCCAATATTTCCATCTTTCTACATTATCGTCAATTTTTAGACCTTATACTGTCAACCTGACTTCCAGCGACTGTCCCATCTTTCTTCATACGAAGCATGTTCTCTGTAAATATTAGTACACGAGGGCATCCATATTAATTGGCTTTCTTGGGAGCGTAATATTCAATTTTGATCGCTAGTTTGATTGTCTCAACGATGTCGTCAATTGCTTCGCACCTGGGTGTTGGAGACCAGCTAGAATTCTTTTCTATTACGTAAGGCGTCTCCTAGATACGCTTTAACCGATACAAAGTCAGGGTTAACACGATTCATTATAAAATGCGTTTCATAGCCGTGGTTATGTGTTTGGCGTCTCCTACACCAAAAAATATCCTTTCACTATCCTGTATAATTTTGTCTCATCATCTCACAATTTTCTCTTAGAGTGAGATTAATTTTCTTACAATGAAAGGAAGTTTCATTTTGAAATAGGACCATTTGCGAAATAGGACTCATCTTAGAGAGCGCGGAAAAAAAGAACTAAAAGAGAGAAAAGTTAAATTTCAGCTGCAAGTTTCACCCACTTACTAACTACTAAGTGACTTATATATATACAATTATTTCTCGAACATCCCAGTAGCGCTCTGGATGGCGTACGGACTTAGGGATGGCAAGTACCCCGAATCGAGTCTTATTTTTGCCAAACAAATTTTCTCATCCGATAGTACGGGATAAAACTACTCTCACAGTGAGTGGTATCTTCTTGATGCCATTCAGTAGATGAAAACGCATCAAAGTGAGAGGATTTCTCTTTTACTAAGAACGTTTTTTGGGGAGGGGGGAATTTAATGATAAAAAGTAGTATGGGATATTTAGCGCAATGAGTAGGTAGATTTTAATAGTGCTTTTATGTAATTTTTAACTATAAAGTAAATATCTACTCCATTATTTGTAGTTTAATAGTTTGGAACACTATTGAACATGTAAATGAATTAAGTTATGTTTCAGTGTCTGGTGAGTCCTGGTATAATGTATTCAATGCTTTTTAAAATATTTCGGAGAACGGATTTCTTCATGTAAGCCTATTAGATAACGTATTTTTATTACTTTACTATTATACACAGATAATAAAATATTGTAATCGCTCGTAAAAGTGTTTCTAAGTGTATGTATTTAAAATCGGGATGAGGGAAACCTTCTCTGTAAGTTCCATGACGATTTCAAAATATGCACATGCATTTCGTAGATTTTATTCCGCCAATAATTCAAGCATTAATTGTTTTTTTATTCATGGAAGTGGGGTCAATATTATTGTATGAAAAGAGCTTATGTGTGGGTAGATTACGACCTATTTATTTATTTCCAATACACATATAGTGGAAGCTTAACTTTTTAATTAAAAACACAAACATAAAATACCTTACATGTAACTGGTGTCACTAGTGTGTCCACACCACGACAAGACTTGCATAAATGAGTTGTCACTTCCAACGCTTCACCTACGAAATACCCTACTGCCGAACACGCTTCCAGACAACACTTCACGGCCTATAACTATATTCTGTAAAACATTTCATTTGTGCATGTCTGTTTTTATTAACTTAATCNCAAAGAATTTTTTAAAACTTAATAAATATTATGTATATATTCTTGTTTATTTTTTACGTAATTTTTTGCTCAGATTTCAAAAACCTCAGAATATCTGAGACATTTATAAATAAATGAATTCATTTTTCATTTGAAGACAAGCAGTAGAGTAATAATGGGTGTAACATCTGATCCGCGACGGATTCCTTGGTGATTACTAGGGCGCGTCGAGCAGGTAGCCAAGAATTCTGAACTCTTTGCTGAGTAAACAGATTATAGTATAGCAATCATTGATCACTGCGACCTCTGCGATACAGAACGACGGGACACGATAATTGAACTGAGGTCCAAGAAATGAGGCACGTAAAAAGTGATCCGGATGTTCTAGCGACAGACAAGACATCGAAGTATACCAGGTATGTAAATATGAAACCAGAATATTTGTAAAGAAAATACACTTTTATTGTATGAAAATGGTAAAATATTTTATTCGAAATATTGTCCATCGCTAGCTATACATTTTTCCATCTCTGGCAATTTATGAATCCCACGCAAAAAAACTGTTACTCTTTTGAGGCAAACCAGTCATCGAACCATTTTCGTACATTTTTATAAGAAGTGAAGCGCTGCTGAACCAATGCGTGTCCCATCGATGCAAATAAATAGTAGTTGGACGGAGCCAAGTCTGGCGAGTAAGTCGCATGCGCAAGTATGTCCCAACTAAACGCCTCAATCATTTCCTTGACCGGTTTTACTGTGAGTGATAGTGCATTATCATGTAGCAGAATCGGTTTGTGTTGCCTTTCTTGATATTCTGTCGTTTTTCATGCAATGCTTGATTCAAATCGATCATTTGTTGTCTGTAGCGTTCAGTATTACCGGTTTCGCCAGGTTTTAGCAGCTCATAATAGATCACACCCTTCTGATCCCTCCAAAAAGAGCATTGTCTTCTTTCCATAGCGATTTGGCCTTGCAATCGATGTTGATGGTTCACCTCGAGTTTCCCATGATCTTTTACGCTTAGGATTACGAAATACGTCCACTTTCCATCACGTCACAATTCGATGGAGAAATGACTTTCTTTTGTACCTGGAGAGCAGCATTTCGCAAGCGCGCAAATTTTCGGTTTTCTTGCTGTCTTTCATTCAATTCATGTGGAACGCATTTTCCACCTTCTGGATCTTTCCCATGACTTTCAAACGTATAGAGACGGTTTCTCGTGTTACATTTAATTGATCCGTGAGTTCTTGTTGGGTTTGAGCGTCATCCTCATTCAACAATGCAATTGCAATTCACTGTCTTCAAACTTTTTCGGCGGTCTTCCACGTTCTTCGTTTCTCGCGTCAAAATCGCCACTTTTGAAGTGTTTTTAAACAACTCAAAGCACTGTGATTGACCAAGAGCATGCTCGCCGTAAGCTTCGGCAAGCATTTGATGCGATTCTGCAGCAGTTTTCTTTAAATGGTACCAGAAAATCAATGCTGTCCGCAAATCGTAGTTTGTTGGCACAAAACTCGACA
>NNCF01127580.1:0-10123 GCA_002313205.1 Laupala kohalensis | reverse complement strand
GCCCTAAAGCCCCACAAAAAAGTATTGTTGTCAGCTGTCAAAGAAATAAAATGGCGCCAATGAAGCGGTTTGGAGGCAACTACATCGACAGCTACGGCCATCAATGATAAATTCCGGTTTCATATTTACATACCTGGTAATATATAATTATCGAGAACAAGATATAATTTCCAAGTCTGTTGGTTCAAAGCATGACATAAAACAATTAAAATAAGTTAATAATAAACTTGCAATTATTAGGCTTTGCGATACTCTAAATTTTGGACTACTCTAAAATTCAGCTATGTACAAACTCTTTTCATTGTTATTTCTCTGAATATATGATAGGTCATTGATTACTATTTTACCCTTCGTAAATCACGTTCCTTCGTAGTAGCAATACGTGAGCGAGAAGAGATAAGAGTGTAATTGCAGGAAGACGGTGGTGAACTGTAGGGGTGAGGGAGATTGCGGCTTCGGCGTCGTGACGGAAGGGGAGATACCATGCAAACAGGTTCCCCCCTGGTTGCGAATGAGTCAGCAGTTGCGTGGAGGGTAGATCGTGACTGGCCTCTGTGCACCTGCAGCGCTGCCGGACACGAGTCACCGTTATGCTGCGTGTCTCCGACACTTTCTCTTTCAGCGCCACTCCAAAGAATCTCTTGCACGATTCCTTACAGCTGGTTTCCCGATTGGTTTAGGATTGGAATGGTCCTTCAAAAAAGTGTAAATCGAGTAAAGTGTCTTCTGCAAAAAAAAAAGAGGCCTTATGGTATAACAAACTTGGGTACTACGTATAAATCATCTTCATACAAGAACATATTACAGTACACTGTTTTCTCACTGAAATCTACATTGTAATAAAATTATCTGTATTTCCATCACGGTGTTATTAGGTGAACTGAGCAAAATCATTATGGTCACAATAAAATTAAAATGTATATTCACACGAGAAAGCTGATGAGTATACAATTTTTTAATCATTATTTTAATGAAGGGTAGCCTTGACGTGATATAATGAAGCCGCGCTTTGTTTGTTTACTTATTATGTTTAATCAGAAAAACTTTCTTCGGGGAAACTATGTCGACCTTATTCTGGACCATGTACTTTAAGGAATAGAGACCTATAATAATGGACAAGAAATATAGTTTCCAATCTCTCAAGGTTATAAACTATTAGGTACAAAGTAGACGTGTTGGCTAAACTAGCATGTTCACATACAAAGACCTCAATGATATCTTGATTTGTTCGTGTTTGACGACGATTCGTGAAATGAAAACACATTTCAATATGAGAACTTTTAAATGGGGAATTTCGAAAAATATTTTCTTTTACAAAACTTAAATAACATAACGTCAAAATTTCAATATCGTTTCTCAAATAGTTTTTGCGTTTCGGTGAAAGAGTCAGTCACTCAGGTCAACACCGCTTATTAACTTGTCGATCTTAGTACTGTGAATTAAAACGGTGTACAAAAAATTTTTTTTTTCTGTAACTGATAAAACTCATTGAAGTTTTGGTTTCTTATTTGGATTGTCTATTTTCAAAGCGACCTCTAAATCCTACAACCTAATGTTATGATCGTTGAAAGTAATCATTACTTCTAATTACATAAAATTACGTGTACACAAAATTATTTTAAAGATATTATACAATTTTCTATAAAATAAATCTTATTTCAGACAATACATGAATAATAAATGAGCTATCGCAGCAGTTGATACGTAACACTGTAATATAACTGACAGTAATGAAAAGTAAACGATAATGTAATTGTACCACACTATAATCTTCAATGTACTCATGTTGATTCATCTCAATAGTCCAGTGATGTTGATTCATCTCAATTTATTTATGAATACAGTGATAGTTATGTTCTAGCGAATAATATCATTTTCTGTCATTTTTAATTTGTATTGTAACATTTGTCAGTACTACCGAAAGACATTAGTCGTCTTAGTTTAGGAATTTTCAGATCCGACATGTCCTGTGCCATACGTTTCAATGTGCCTAGTCTAATTTATTTCCTGGCAACCCAAGTATGAATTTATGAATCGATACAAATCTTTAATATGTGATTTTGTTGTCTATTATAATGTACTTTATTAGTCTTTTGACGTCGTTACCTCATCTTCACTGCTATCTCTACTGTCTTCATTGCTAGAACTGCGTGTTTACTTACTCGTTCACGTGTGTAGAATATAGAGAGTATTCCATCACTGTTAAAATATCATGAAATTTCAAGCTCATTTAAAGAACCACATTTTTAAAACTGAATTTTGGTACCTGTTCATTATTTTTCATGTGCGGTTGAAGGAAACTTGAAGTTTAAGAACATTCATTAAAGTTAAATGAATGTTTAATTGTATTTTTAACGTGATCACGAAAAATACGTGCAGTAAATCTGATCACGAAAATCCCACCACCAGTATTTGTCTGAGCAGAAATGAGAGTGAGTTGTTTCCTAAAACTTATTTTTTGGGCTGATTAAGTAATTAATTGAACAATGTGTCCTATATACCACCAAGTTCAGTTCACGCACTATATTTGCAGCTGGAGTCATACAGATGTCTCATTGAAGTTGTTGAACAATGGCATCATACACAATTTCATTGAATTTTATATTGTATTTCTAACAGTGACTGTGAAACTATAGACATCGAGATTTTACTGCAAATATGTAGTTTTTGGTTCCCTGATACCAATTCTGACGACTTACGAACAATCTCACAAAACGGTTTTGCGCATTTCTTTCATGTTTCATTTTTCAAAGTATTATCTGCTTGTTTTCAATTCAAGTTCTCTGCTGTATTTAAATTGATGAATATTTACTAACAAAAAAAAAACGGAGACATTTGAATAGAATTTTTAATTTCATCATCTGTGTTACGAAGTTTTAAAGTTGAAATTTAAAGAAAATAGAAAAATCTGGAATGTATTTTGATCCTCCAATAACGAAATTACGATATGAAGCATATTGGAATATGTTCGCTAATTCCTCCACAACGACTTTGATTTTTCGTTTCATAAAGAATGCGGAATGTAATATAAAAAAAAAAGAAGTAAAATATGCCCCGCTTTCTTAAATACAAGGGAAATATGTGTTTGAAACAGGTTTTTAAGCAACTTGATTGAAAAAACGAGAAGCAATTGATGACAGTAAGATAAGTAAATTGATGCCTCCAAAGAAACCGTGTTTAAATTTAGTTTTATGAAATACATTTATTTGTGAAACCTCCCATTTGAAAAAAATTAAAAAATCATTAAAAATAGAATACTCTCCTTAACTATTTAGAATAGTAAACTTTAAAAACAATGTAAATATTATAATCTTGCTCAAAATGCTTGTTTGGTGGAGTTAAATTCGTTCGTGCGTTAAAAACCTAATTCTGTATCTTCAAACTGTGGTATTAGCGTAAAAATATGGTCCTGATTTTTACGTAAGAAATTACTTCGTTACTTCCCACGCGGTGGAGCGTATCCCTGATATACGGACATTCATACTGTAGATCTTTAAGTCGATTAATATATGTTTTGTCTATTGTTTATTTGTAGCACTCCTTTATCTTTCAAACAAATTGTAGCTACTAATTATTTCTTTTCAGAGAACAAATGATACAAGCATTTGGATAGATACTTCGATAAGAACTGGAATGTGTGCCCTTATTATGGTGTGCATGAAGTCATGCCATCGTATATTCATATATCCTATTTTCAATGTACACTTTTCACCCGCAGTTTATGATCCGCTACTCGCATTTTTTATTTAATGCAATTATTTTTGTGAGTTATTGTGTTTATTTTGCAAATGTATGTTTTACATGAATTGAGATAATTCATGTGAGTTGACACTTTTGCGAGAAAGCGACAAAAATAAAGTTGATGAGTCATAATCCGTATCATTGAATGGACACGATTTTGGTCTCGTTGAGTGTTCAACTCTGCCGCTAGCTAATGGTTGCATTTTTGTTCGCGGTTTTCATTAAGTGAACATCCACAATCTGTCAAACACTAACGATAAAGTCTCCAAAATGAAATTAAAATTCTTTCACTGAGTTCAATTTACATCGGATCAATAAAATTTAATATGCTTTCGTTTTGGAAAGTGTTCCCGAAAGAGACAGGGGTGGATTAAAAAACATTGTATCAACTGACGGACCTACATAGGGGAATTTTGTTGGCTTTACCTACGCTTTGAGAGTTACTTCACAATGTGAGTAAAACTCTGGCTTAAAAATGTTAATGTCCTTTAGTATTCTTAACTTGCAATGCTAAAAATGTATTTAAGTATTAAATTATTCCTAAGAGATAATACAGTAATTCTATTGCCATTATAATAAAGCGTGCATAAGTTCCACAAACTTTGTAGCCTCTATGTATTATGATATTCCTCAATTTTATTTGAAACTGCACTCCTGTTTTCAAGAAGGCGGCACACAACACGAGCAGTCAATCTTCCCAAGCCTTAAAATCGCAGTCATTGTTTACCGCATTGAGAAAATTGTCTGCGTGCCATTTGAAATTATTTTACTAACCAAATCATGAAAAAAAAATTGTTTTCTTCGTTTTTTCTCCATGTGAGATCAGTTTACCCTTTTCACTCCATTCCCAAAATTTTTATAGTTGATTTTGAGTATTTCTATAGACAGGTACCACATTTGATTTCCATCCAAGTGTGTGGTGATAGGGAGCGGGTAGGTCCGGAAATGAAATTTCAAGTTTTGGAAAAGAAACCCATTTTCTTGTTTTGGAAAATTAGAAAATATGTTTCATTCTTCATAATAAATTATTTTCATTGAAAAAAAAGGAACATTTATCTAAATTTTTCGACCTCTTTCAAAATAAATGGGGATATTCTCACTCCCGATCCCGCACTCCCCCGGTGATAGGGAGAAAAAGGCAAAAAATCTGGGGATTCTCGTTTTTTTACTAACATTTAATATTTCATCGCAAGCACGTGAGGCGTTTAAGCTTTATTCTCTGCGGCAGACAAAAACAAATCTAAGTCTACTTTTTCGTATTCTATGACTTTTAAATGTTGAAACGTATTCTATGACTTTCAAACCACATAAAGTCAGTTTTTCAAAATCCGGAATATACTTTGACCTTCGCGTGAAGGGTCTTTTATATTAAAATGATACAAATTTTAGGACACGTGTGTAGACAGGAAACAAATTACTATTCCTTATTCCAAGGACTCCAGCAATATATCCTTCGACGAATGCTACGGGCAACTACGTGCAACTTCCGTACTTAGATGGGTAGACTGGAGCGTTCCTCTGAAATAACCATGAGACAATCAATACGATTGTCACTATGATAAGAAATCGATAACATGAGTTACCTGTTCACCACGACTACGCGACTTTATCCCCTCCTTAGCGAGGTGGCTGGTAGAAACTACCCCTCGCTTGCCCGCGATGTGTTCTCTGGAACAGTATCTGATCTTTCTTCGGGGAGTATCTGATCGGGAGGGAGAATATCCCCATTTATTTTGAAAGAGGTCGAAAAATTTAGATAAATGTTCCTTTTTTTTCAATGAAAATGATTTATTATGAAGAATGAAATATATTTTCTAATTTTCCAAAACAAGAAAATGGGTTTCTTTTCCAAAACTTGAAATTTCATTCCCGGACCTACCCGCTCCCTATCACCACACACTTGGATGGAAATCAAATGTGGTAC
Organism: Laupala kohalensis; assembly: GCA_002313205.1. Classification (NCBI taxonomy): domain Eukaryota; kingdom Metazoa; phylum Arthropoda; class Insecta; order Orthoptera; family Trigonidiidae; genus Laupala; species Laupala kohalensis. The sequence continues at coordinate 4,458 of NNCF01127580.1, read as the reverse complement.
CTGTCTATAGAAATACTCAAAATCAACTATAAAAATTTTGGGAATGGAGTGAAAAGGGTAAACTGATCTCACATGGAGAAAAAAACGAAGAAAAAAATTTTTTTTTTCATGATTTGGTTAGTAAAATAATGTCATTACTCAAATCCATAAACGATACGGGGCTTCTCCCACAAGTTCTCGGGAGGGTTTGGATTTAAATCTCTTTCTCCCCCTTTGCTATGAATTTACATTTTTCTCTCTCTACATTTACTTTTTTCTTTGGTTTCGGTTTTTATAATGTTTTAGGATATATTGTAATTCAGGAGGGTTTTTAGTGGGTATGGTTGAGTCGTTCGGCGAGTCCCACACGCGGGGAGAGTCATGTTGGCTCTCCTTAGTGCGTAACTGCATTTTCCCTATCTGTATAGAATTTTAGGGCTCTAATGACTCCGATGTCGGCGAGCCGTAAAGCCCCACAAAAAGTAAAGATATGTTCTCATGGGCAAAATGTCCACGACAGGCATCTGTGGCAATCCCTGCCTTATACCGAATATGAACGAAATTGACACATCCGTTTAACCCAGAGTGGTTGCGGAATTCAGATTTGCCGACGGGCAGCGCTATAAATACGACTTTTTCTGGTATCAAGGTAACAAGATATTTCCCTCAAAATTTCGCGATCGAAAATTTTCATGGTTACATGACTCTACATCAGGAGTCGCCAACCTTTTTTGGCCGCGGGTCAAAATCAACCAAAATGTGAGTATTAAAGAGACGTTTGATCCAAAGATATTTTCGACATGGATCTTATATACATAAACACTTATTTTATATAAGATCCATGGTAATCGAACTAAAATGTTGTTCTTAGTATCTATTTTCAATTTTTTTATTCTCAAAATGTTTGTTTCATGTTTATGTTTTATAATTTATTTTTATATATTATCTTTATATATTTATTTTCGGAACTAAAGTGGGTCACTTGAAATTATCAAATGTGTCACTCAGTGACCCTCGGGTCGTAGGTTGCCGACCCCTGCTCTACATGTACTATGTATACGAGTTTGAAAAAGTAAAAAGTAATTGCAACAAATCACCCGCGGATGTTGAGTGTTACTCGAGTGAAAATTCAGCTCATTTCCCATTTTCGGATGGAAATATCTCTTGATCGTGACCTGTCTTTTCGTGAGATCAATGGAATATTCTAAAGGGTCCTTAATTCCTTTGAATCCGGAACTCCATCATTTTCCATTAAATGGGGATCACTTTGTCCTTCTTTGAATTGCTCGAACTTCATTTCTCAGAATATGGACAGGATACGATGGACTCAGTGTTTCTGCTGTTTGATCCCTGTTATCACTTTGATCGCCATAATCGACTCTTAAACGGAACAGAACGTTGATTCCAGTTTATAAACTGTTAAACCCTTGATGTTCTTGAACTGATTGTCAATGCAATCATATTGTGTTCCGTGACAATGGTCACCAAAAAGCTATTAACAGAATTAAATGAGAGTTAGCAAGTTTGCTTTGTTTAAATGTTTCTGCGTTGGTGATTTGTATGAATAGAATGTTTTATTCTCCAACAGTGTTGCCAGGTCTTCCAATGAGAAATATCGTACAGGCCTTCCAAAATTATCGTATTTTGGTGGCAATTATCGTACATCCTGTTTTCACATATTACATCATTACTTAAGTTTTATTTACTAATGTTTTAATGAACCATATTTGGTATTTACCGCACTGGCTAAAAGAAATTATTTGTTTTCCGTTTACGCACTGTTATGAATAACTGGGAATGAAAACAGTTGAATAACAGATCAGCATTGGTCTACTTTTCGTGTAACAGACTTTTCTTTGAGCAACATAGATCCTAATACATAAATGTATGTAAGGTTCCATTTGTGACACTGATTACTGATTTTAAGTACTTTGATAGGTGTATTGCCGTTGTATCATATTAACATAACGAAAAAAAATTAAGTTTGAGTTGTAGTTGATAAAAACGCTAAGATATTATTTATTTGGAGTATATTAAACTTCATATTGTATTGTGTAAATAATTTTTGGTGGCCTATAATATTATGGAACCAATTTCATGTTAATAGTTTTCATGTTAAAAATACAAACCGTAAATTTAACATTGTGATTCTTTAAAACTGGTTCCATTACGTTATAACAGTAAAAAATGAATATTTTAAAGAAACATGGAACANCGCATGAAAAGGACGCAGTTTGAAAAAAACCCTCTGGAAATATCAATAACTGGTATTATAAACATATTAACAGAAACACGGGTTATAAGATACATTTTATCTAATAATTTTATTTACGAGTCTAAGAATCGGGGAAAAATGAGGAAGTTAACGACCTCTCTTTACATGACAAATTTATTTTTATTTTTTATTATCCCATTCGTATCTTATTACCGCACTGTCCCGTAAGTATAACATTTCTTTAAATTGAGTGAATAGAGATAAAGAACACACACTTCTTAAAATAGTGAGGAAGCATACAAAAATTATTACTCGTTCACGTTTATTAATTACTTGTATAACTAAATTTGAGTCCCGCTAATTGCATAAAATTAAAATAGTTATGTTAAAGAATAAAATAATGGATGCTCATTCCACGCGTTGGATGTTTCCCTCGAGTAATTCCATGCTTCCAATAGTTACCAACATAATATCTTTCTAAAATCACGCAACTTTTTTCTAAAATTTGAGCAAATTTCTAAGCAGCACACGAACCTTGTTCTTTAAACTTTCCGGGTCCACTCCCCACTCAATGATTGAGCTAACAGACCGAAAACTTCCCACCATAGAATCAATAAAATCAAATACGTACAGTCTCGTTTACGAAGTGTACTTTGTTAGGTGACATGACGTGATCAACGATCAGATAAAGCGTAACTGCGTAACACAGTGTTTAAGATGCATTACTCGTTTGACAATATACTCTGCGTAAATGTAGCGGAGTTGGTGTTTGATGTAATGTCTTAATTTTGAAAGAAAAATGTATTTTTTGCTTTTTAGTTCATGGAGATGCCCTTCTATGAAACAGTCCTACAATTGACCTTATCGTACAAAATCAAATCGTACATCGGTCACGTGGCTAAATTGTCGTACAAAACGATAATTATCGTACATCTGGCAACTCTGTTCTCCAATAACATTAACTTCCAATCGTCGAGTACCTTAACTGAATAGGATTATCACCTGTCTAAATGAGGTTGAAAACATAAGCATTAAAAATTCAACATTTTATTGTCAATGATTATTATAGTATAATTGCCGTCCATCTTGTAAGCAACTGTGGAAAAATGAAAATGTTGAAATTATTAAAATGAATCCTCTCAAGAAGGATTTTTACACCACTTGTATCAAGTATACGAACACATGATCCATCAAACAAAATTGACTCCTTCAGATAGTAATTTACTATTTTACGTTATGACATGATTTGAAAATTGGAGTTGAGAGGTGAAAAAATGTGTTTCTTACCTAGAGAAAAAAAATAGTTTGCTTTTTATGGAATGTTTCTGTGAAATATTTCGAATTTTAGATGAAATTTAAGTCGTAAAAGGGAATGAAGCCAGGCGAGTCTGCTTATAATTTTAATAGTAAAGACGTCGACAGCATAGTAATAAGGAAACGGCATACAGCGTAGTTCCTATTTAACATTTTTTCATAACAAATAATTTAAAGCTGATGTACATTTTTTCGGAATATATGCTCAAAAACAAATTGATATTTTTTAATGATAAGAACTAATGACGCAATAAAAAATACCTCAATACCACATTTTCAATAAATATTCATCTGATTTAGTACCACCTCATATAGATTCATAGTCATTCTCTCTCTCATAGTCGTATTGAGATTAATAATCAAAATTCATTTTATGGTTAAACACGGTTTTTGTAATTCTCAAAATCGAATAACCTTTCAATTATTATTATTATTATTAGTTACCAAATATGTTACAAGTACATTCGTAAATAAGTGCTTTAACTAAACTCTTATTCTCATAATATCGCAGCAATCGAGAGAGGGAATCTTGCTGAACTCATATAATTTCTTCTTTGTCAATGTATCCTTCCAGTACATTCATATCGGCTTGTTGCTGGAAACGCTCGTTATCTATCCTCTCTCACAGCGCGGGGATTCAGTGCGCCTTTATGAACGTGTAATTTTTTTTCTCTTCGACGAGTTAACACGAAGTGTGCTGAGAGGCCAACATCGTGTTGACGACAAAAGCGACCACTCAGTTCAGACGGATTTTTTAAAGGGAAAAAACAATCTGCTAACAAAAACCAGAATGAAAAAATTCTTGAGGATTCGGTTTAAATAAAATATTTCAACTTAACAATAGATAATCATGCGTTTTGGTTACAATTTTACTGAAACGTTTACATTTTTTATCGAGGTCATAAACTCAATGATCTTGAAATCGAAAAAAAAAAAAAAAAGAAAGAGAA